>CM035442.1:130850452-131015452 GCA_020310875.1 Ceratopteris richardii
ATGAATCCAGGTAAACCCCAAATTCACCCTCAAATGAAAGTGCAACTATAAGCTCATGGTAGTCAACCATAAGACTATATGGCATATCAGCACCATTATGCACAATATTGACATTGTTCTTGAAGAGTAATTTCTAGGTATGTAATTTGTTTGACCTGCAAATTTTGACCATTTTGTTCACTTGATTTGAACAAGGATGACTTTGCATTTTTCTGAAATTTTCATGAAGCATGTGCAACCCCCTTGTGGAAGGTTGCTATTTCCAACACCGATCTCTATGTTTGCTCGAATTTGACTTTTGGTAGAGACTACTTAAAGATATCTACATAATTGTCTTTCATTAATACATAAAGAAGCTCAAGAGCTCTTGCTTGTATTAGCTTACAAATATTGTGGCAATAAACTTCAGTATGCTTAGTCCTTGCATGAAAGACTGTTTTCTTTGCTACTTGATTTGCACTTTCACTATTTGTAAATATGAAAATTGAAGTAACCTCAAAGTGTAGATCTCCAAGCAATTTTCATTATCAAATGCATTGTGTTGTACATATGTATGCTTTTCTATGCTTTACTTCACATGTTGAAATAGCAATAGTTTTCTTTTACTTATTTAACAATCATATTGAAGAATTTCCCACGAGGAAATGATAACCTGTTCTAAATTTCTAATACCATAATCTCCTTATCAAGTTGATGTTAAAAAATATGTCATTGGGGCAACCTTCCACTAGGGATCCCAACTGCATGTTAATTAAAATTGGTCTTAAAAGTGGTCAGAAATGGGATCATTTTTATGAAAAAGTAAAAATATGGTAAAAAATCCTCTAATTTGGGTTGTGTGCGAAAAGCACATTAAAATATGAAAAGCATTATGTACACTTGTCAAAAGCTTATAAAATGGAGGAATCGATCCAATCATCATCAACATGCCATGTGGCATTAAAAATCATTAAAAAAAAAATGTTCCATAAATCTCGGCAGAAATTTTGCACGATTTCACGGAATTCAGATTTTGAGCTTTTTTTAAGGCTTGAAAAGCATGGAATTTAAGGTCTAAATAAAGAGCATGACTTGGACACTTGTTTTCATCACTTGTGGAGTAGTTTTCATGTGCTAGGCTTGAAGAAGCTCATCCTTTCAACTTGGAGAGATGGAGTTGTGTTTTCTTCATCACCTACAAGATGTGCAGCAGCTTGGAGCTTATCTATTTGGAGGAGACCATCTTCGGCTTTGGAGACTGTGAAATAATGGATAGCTTGTATATCTTTCACATTCTTTATGCTATCTTGTAACTTCATGTACTTCACCATGGAACGTAATATATATATCTGAAGCTTGGCTCCTTTCTTCTCTCATGTATCATCTATTCTCCATTTTGACTCTATTCTCTCTTTGTTTCTATATTAATTGTGAACCTAAAAACCAACAATTGGTATCAAAGCATGATAATCTAAAGTACATAGAGAATTTTGCTACATGTAGAAGAGTTAAATCTTCATGGCACATGCAGATCAAGCTTAGCCTTACATCCAACTTTGAAATGCAGATAATCAGTCTATATTATGATGTTGAATATAGTGTTAAAGAGTTATACACTCCAAGAAGGGTCACATCAGAATTTGGCATATTGAAGCTATTGTTGAATCAATAAACAATTTATATTTGCTGGATTTGCGAATTGGAGAGCATTGCTTCCTTGTGGACCTATGAAGTAATGTTCAAATTACTTGTCAACTTTCTAGTGCTCCTTGGGGTGTCATTCAACCACGTATATGGGATCTACAACTTGGTGGTCATGGAGGAGGACTTATGTGAGCAAGATGGGGTTATATCTCTACATTCAAAACCTTATGGTAGAAATTTGAACACCTTCTTATGTGGGTGTACAATAGGTGTAGATGAGAGCATATAACTTCGGTTTGAAAAAGATTGGATATATATCCTATAATAACGTAGCATATTGTGGTTGTCTCTATTCTTCCAAGTATTACTTGATTGAGAAGAGTGGGAGAATGTGTGAGTCCTCCTTGTGATGTGTGTTATCGGAGTGCTCTTCATGACAAAGGCCCTTGTGTGTGATTTTAGGATACTTTGCATGATATGTGAAAATTTAGAGTTACCTAAACTTAATTACAAATAACAATTACCTTGCATATACCCCTAGTGTCATGTTAGGAAGGGATTGTTAAAAAATTTCTTTGGGGTTACCTTTCACTAGGGATCCCATGTGCATACTAATTAAAATTGGTCTTGGAAATTATAAAAAATGGGATCATTTTGAGAAAATGATAAAAATATGATCAAAAATTGTTATTACATATTGTAATAGTACTCCTCAAGAGCTATCCAATGATATTTAACTCTTTGCTATTTGACATCTATGTGTGGATCAAAAGTCAAACCCTCCTTTTTAGGTTGTGTGTAAAAAGCATGTTAAAAAGTGAAAAGTGTTATATACAATTGTCAAAATCTTATCAAAAGTGAAAGAATTGATCTAATGACATCTACATGCCACATGGCATTAAAAATCATTAAAAAAGAAAATCAGAAATAAAATGATCCTCATCATCCGGATTTCACGGAAATGAGTTTTTGAGGATTTTTGAGACCTAAAAAGCATGAAATTGAAGGTCTACATAAAGAACGTGACTTGAACACTTGCTTTCTCACTTGTGGAGTATTCTTCATGTGCTTGGCTTGAAGGTGTTCCTTTCAACTTGGAGAGGTGGAGTTGTGTTTTTGTTCATCATCCACAAGGTTTGGAGCAGCTTGGAGCTTATCTATTTGGAGAAGATCATCTTCATCTTTGGAGATTGTGAAATTCTGGACAACTTGTATATCTTGCACATTCTTTATGCTATCTTGTAACTTCATTTACTTCATCATGGAATGTAATATATATATTTCGAGCTTGACTCCTTTCTTCTCTCTCATGTATTGTCTTTTCTACATCTCTCTATATTGATTGTGGGCTTAAAAACCAACAATTGATATCAGAGCATGATAATTTAGAATATATAGAGAATTCAGCTACATGTAAAAGACTTAAATCTTCACAGCTTTTACAGATCAAGCTCAGCCTTTTGTTCAGCTTTGAGAGGCAGATGATCAGTCTTTATGAAGTCATTGAATATAGCCTTGAAGAGTTATACACTCTAGAAAGGGTCACATCAGAATTTGGCATATTGCAACTATAATAGCAAGAATAAAAAATTTATATTTGCTCAATTTGTAGATTGGAGAGCATTGCTATCTTGTGTACATGCGAAGTAATGTTCAAATTACTTGTCAACCTTCTATTGCTGCTTGGGGTTCGCCACTCAACCATGTATAAGGGAGCTAGCATCTACAACTGTTGGTCATGGAGGAAGACTTAGGTGAGCAAGGAGGGGTTATATCTCTACATTCAAAATTTTATGGTGGAAATTTAACACCTGGTATTTGTCTGTGTTGTGTGTATGTATGTGTGTGTGTGTGTGTGTGTGTGTGTGTGTGTGTGTGTGTGCGCGCGCGCGCGCAATAGGTGTAGAAGAGAGCATATAACTTTGGCTTGAAACAGATTGGACAACCTTGATAATGTTGGGAGTATTTTTCAGTCTATATCCTATATTAACATAGCATCCTCTGGTTGTCTCTATTTTCCCAGAGTACTTGGTTGAGAAGAGTGGGGCATGTGTGTGTTCTCCTTCTGATGTGTGTTATGGGACTGCTCTTAATAACAAAGGTCCTTGTGTGTGCTTGTAGGATAGTTTGCATGATATGTGAAAAATTACAAGTACCTAAACTTAACAACTACAAATAACAAATACACTTACATTGCATATCCCCCGTGCCAAGTTAGGAGGGGACTATTAGAAAATATGTCCTTGGGGCAACCTATCATTAGGGATCCCAAGTGCCGCCTAATTAAAATTGGTCTTGGAAATGGTAAGAAATGGGGTCATTTTTAGCAAATGACAAAAATTTGGTCAAAAATTATTATTGGTGTATACTCCTCGAGCGTTATCTAATGATATATAATGCTTGGGTCTTTGACATCTATGTATGGATCAAAATTCAAACCCTAGTTTTCAGATTGTGTGTGAAAAACATATTAAAAAGTGAAAGGGATTATGTACACTTGTCAAAATCTTATCAAAAGAGAAGAAATTGATCTGGTCATCAGCATGCCATGTGGCATTAAAAATCATCAAAACAAAGATTTTAAAAAAAATGGTCATCATCGACCAGATTTCATGAAAATCAGTTTTTGAGCTTTTTTCAGGCTTAAAAAGCATGAAATTGAAGGTCTATATAAATAACATGACTTGGACACTTGTTTTCATCACTAGTGGAGTATTCTTCAAGTGTTATGCTTGAAGAAGATGTTCCTGTCAACTTGGAGAGGTGGAGTTGTGTTTTCTTCATCATCGAGGTGGAGTTGTGTTTTATTCATCATCTACAAGGTGTGGAGCAGCTTGGAGATATTGAAACTTCTTCCATGGTAGTAGTAGATCCCTTCAATGGAAGTAAATTTCGCACATGGCAGATACATCTCCAATATTATCTTTGATCACTGATGTATCGGATGAGGTTCAAGGAGAGGTGAAGCCAATAAACAAGGAGGAATTGTATTGTATACAAAAACTAGTCGAAGATTTTTATAGCTCTCAAACTCAAAGTGCTACTTCATTTTCATCAAGTGGTGGAGTTGGAAGTACTCAAGGAGAGAGAATTGTTCCTACAACATCAGGAGGGGCTTCAACTTGAAGTCAAGGCCCAGATGTAAGAGCTTTATCTAGAAATAGAAAAGCTCTATCCTTTATAGGTATGAGATTGAGTAATGCATATATACATCGTCTTGCAAATATCAAGAGTGCAGAAGCATGGCTGAAATCGGAGGGAATATTTCGAACAAGGACTCAACAACCTCTTATATCTGTACTTATTTCCTTCTTTCGATTGGAAATGGGTAACTCAACATCAGTGGCAAAGCACATAAATAAATTTAAGAGCTAACTATCTCAATTAACTAGGATGGAGCATCCAACCTTAGAAGCTATTTCAATAGCACTTCTCATCAAGAGTCTACCTTCTTCATATAACATGCTTATCACTATTCTGCAAAACAAGACTAATCCTAATCTCGATAGAGTATTGACAACCACACAAAAGGAGGAGAAAAGACTTAAGGTAGATGAAGTTAAAGAAAGTTCATTTGCAGCAAAGACAAAGAAATTCAAGAAGTGTAAACATTGTGGAAGGACAAATCACAAAGAGACAAATTGTTATACAATTAATCCTTGCAAAATTTGTGGTGGAAAGACACATAAAACAGAATTTCGTCTCAAGAAAAAGAAAGAAGATGCAACAGTGTGTGTTTATTACAAGTATAGACGAAAGCATACAACTTTGATATGATAGGTTTGGCCAACCTCAGTAGTTTAGGGACTATGTTTGAGCATTCCTTAGCACTAACTAGTACTTAGTTGAGAAGAGTGAGAGTACTCCTCAAAAGTGAATTGTTGACTTCTCTTCATGTCCAAGGTCCTTATGTGTGATGGAGGATACTTAGCATGATCTCTGAAAATTAAAACAAGTACCTAGATTATTCAATAAACAATAATAATAACTTCAATACCTAACAAAACTATATACACAGAATATTCCTCTAGCATCAAGATAGGAGGGGATTGTTAGAAATGTGATCAATCTTCCACTAGGGAGCTCAAGATATAGCAAAAAAGTCAGCAAAGTGAAAGTTTGTTGAACTGGTCGAAATTTGACTAAAATTTCTATTATGTATTTTTATGGAGCTCAATGGAACTATCCAACCATATATAAGACTTGGGAATTTGGCAACCATTTGGTGTTAAAAGGGAAAACCCTAATTTCCTGTCAAAGCAGAAAAGCAGAGTTCTAAGGTCAAAAGAAAGATGACATGTGGCAAAAATTATGAGACTTGATCCAAGGGTTGATAATTAACCTATCATTCAATAAAAAATATAAAAATATGAAGAAAATCCGGTTGCCAGATTTTGCACCCCAAATTGAAGAACGCAGCTTTTGAGGCTTTTTAGACAATGTTTTCGTAGATTTTGTATGTGGGTAGCATGGTCTATAAAAAGACACTACTATTAGCATTATAAAATTTTACATGTACACTAACCTTGCTCTTGGACTTATCACCTAAGAGCAACCTTGCACGTTCTATCATAATATAGTTGTTTTTCGAGCAACTTAGCTCATTTTGCCATATCTTGTGCAATATCCTCTCTCTCTCTCTCTCTCTCTCTCTCTCTCTCTCTCTCTCTCTCTCTCTCTCTCTCTCTCTCTCTCTCTCTCTCTCTCTCTCTCTCTCTCTCTCTCTCTCTCTCTCTCTCTCTCTCTCTCTCTCTCTCTCTCTCTCTCTCTCTCTCTCTCTCTCTCTCTCTCTCTCTCTCTCTCTCTCTCTCTCTCTCTCTCTCTCTCTCTCTCTCTCTCTCTCTCTCTCTCTCTCTCTCTCTCTCTCTCTCTCTCTCTCTCTCTCTCTCTCTCTCTCTCTCTCTCTCTCTCTCTCTCTCTCTCTCTCCCCCTGCCCCGACCTGACGCAGCCCTCTGCCCCGACCTGACGCAGCCCCTGCCCCGACCTGACGCAGCCCCTGCCCCGACCTGACGCAGCCCCTGCCCCGACCTGACGAAGCCTCCGCCCCGACCTGTCTTCCTCTATCGCAGAGCTGAGTCACTTGACCTGACGCAGAGATTAGGGTTCGCGTGACCTGTTCGCGGGATTAGGGTTCGAGTGACCGACGCGAGGGCTGCCCCATTGACCGATGCAAGAGCTACTTGAGGCGACCGACTGTTGTAAAAGCTCTGAATGACACGATGGACAAAGTACAACAGAATAACCCTAATCTGTACTCTCAAGTACCCCACTCCCAATCCGAATGCCTAACTCTAACCCTAACTTACACTCCAACCACTGTTCGTCAAAGATATTTTTGAAACCCCAACCCTAACCTGAAACCCTAACCCTAACCCTAACCCTAATCTGACATGAAACCCTGACCCGAACCCTAAGCTGAAGCCCAACCCTAATTCTAAGCAACTCTCTCTCTCTCTCTCTCTCTCTCTCTCTCTCTCTCTCTCTCTCTCTCTCTCTCTCTCTCTCTCTCTCTCTCTCTCTCTCTCTCTCTCTCTCTCTCTCTCTCTCTCTCTCTCTCTCTCTCTCTCTCTCTCTCTCTCTCTCTCTCTCTCTCTCTCTCTCTCTCTCTCTCTCTCTCTCTCTCTCTCTCTCTCTCTCTCTCTCTCTCTCTCTCTCTCTCTCTCTCTCTCTCTCTCTCTCTCTCTCTCTCTCTCTCATGGCTCCCAAGCTGGAGGAACAGTTGGCCACCTTAGAGCATGCCCTCCGAGAGTTGATAGGAAAACACAAGAAAGAAGGAGATTCTGCACTCAACGGGATTACCCGTAGCGTTGTCGCCCTCGAAGCCAAGGTGGCAACCTTGGAGAAGGAAAACGAATCCCTTCGGGAAGAGCTTCTCGCTACCCGCAAGCAGCACTCACGGGACCTGGAGGAGTTGCACACTGCGCTTACTGATATGAAAACGAAACTGGACAGCATGCACGAGGAGGGGGAGATCGCTCCACATCTAGAGGACATTCGGGTGACTATCAAGAAGGAGTGTATGGAGGTGGTGCAGAACGAGCTTGAGACTAAGAAAGATGGATGGGTCGAGGTTGTCAAAAAGAACCTTCGACAGGAGGCAAAGAAGAACAACCACCATGAGGAGATCCACATAGTGCATACCACCATTGAGGAGGAGTGGATGCGACAGGCCCGCAGGCTCAATGTTCGCGTCTCCGGCCTCACAGAGACAGACGGATCACCAGAGCAGGACGGGCGTCGCTTGTGCACATTACTTGGATACCGCGCGGATGAGCCTCTCCCTTTCACCAGAGTATGGAGAGCAGTACGGGACACCACACGAAGCAGAGCACTTATCCTTCAGTTCTCAGATGAGGCTTTCTCAGACGACGGGCAGTAGACTTTCTCAGTTGAGGCCAGGAGGAGAGACTTTCTCAGACGACGGGTGGTACTACGCACTACACCGGGCACCCCCATCTATTTGGATGACGACCTCACACGGATGCAGGTAGAGCACAGACGGTCATGCATGCCACGTGTCCTCCAGGCCAGATGAGAGGGACATCGTGCCCTCTACAGAGACGATCGGATCATCATTGATGGACGGCCCATTGACTAGGGATTCGCGGCCTATGAGACAGCACAGCAGGAGGTGCACATTGCAGTCTCGAACTGCAATGGATCTTTATGGACACATCCAGGGCGCCTCGAGGAGGTGATGGAGGGCAGAGACATTATCTTCTTGACAGAGACACACGAGAGCCCGGGGAGGAGCCTACCGAGGATTGAGGGCTATATGTGGGAGTCAGCTCACCGCCGCCAGATGAGACAGCACACCACACGAGGATCCGGAGGAGTAGCCGTGCTCTATAGACAGATGTTCCAGCACAGGGTACAGGTGGTAGCCAGAGACCCAGAGGCACGTTTCATGTGGATACGCTTGCAGCTATAAGAGGAGAGAGGAGCGTACTTCGCCGTATGCTATATTGCACCCATTGGTTCACGCTTCACACATTCCCCTGAGCAGCTATCAGGAGGGGAGGGACCAGACACCACATCACCATATGACTGCCTCAGTGACACGATTATGGAGTATACCGGGATGGGTGAAGTCTTCCTTGTAGGAGACTTCAATGCCCGCACTCAGAGCCACAAGTGTGATATCTACGACTTTGACCACCCTGAGATGCTTCGTACCATAGAGGACATGCCTACACTCAGAGCCTCAGCCGACACCGCCACACCCACCTTATATGGCCGACACTTACTCCAGATGGGAGCAGCACACCGTCTCGTTATATATAATGGGATGGGGAGCTGGCCCTCCTCGCGCGGTCTCACCTCCATTCCACCCACGACACCAGAGGGGGGCAGTGTGGTAGACTATGTTATCGGACCCCCGGAGGCGACACATCTGATCACCTCATTCACTATCCCACCCTTACCGATTGGAGCTGATCACTCATATCTTGCCCTATCGATTCGCGGCTCACCATGCATACCCCACCCCGTCACCATACAGCCACGAGCCCGTACCACCATTCACTTTAGACATGAGCTAGCACATATCTATAGCTCCCATGTTCGAGAGCGCATCTACTCCCTTGATCCCTCTGCCTCCTTTGACACCCTCACCGCCCACTTCTCCTCGATCCTCCATACATCCGCTACGCTCAGCTTCCCATACACCACCCACAGCACTGCACATCCGACACGGCTGGGGCATACACCCCAGAATAGATGGCACACCACCGATGCTAGTGGAGGCCCTCTTCCAGTTGGTGACCTTTATTCTGAGAGTCAGAGAGCTCCCCACTAGCCGAGTCACCAGGCTTGCATTTGAGAGCTCTAGACATTTGGCAGAGACAGGGCATGAGAGAGTATGGTATGCACAAACTTACCAATGGTTAGCAGACCATGGCATGGGCATTACGGATCTCCCCCCTTTTCAGTATGACCTCTCTTCCCCCCACATTACCCTCTCTCGTTCGGAGAGGAATAGGATCATCCGTCATGACCCACTACAGATACACGTCAGGGAGACATGGATAGCACCACGGGAGCCTCTTCCCACAAAGAGGCAACACTACAGAGAGCACTTCCTGACTGTGACAGCGGATGGTTTCATTCAGAGACCACGATACATGGATACATATATGGCACCAGCTGAGAGAGTGAACATTGGGCAGCTCAGAGTATCATCACACCAGCTCGAGATTGAGATTGGGCGAGCCACACATACCCCCAGGGATGAGCGACTATGCAGGATATGTAGAGAGGAGGTGGAGGACGAGGAGCACTACACATGTAGATGCCAGGCATATGAGGACATCAGAGACCGCTACCCACGGCTCTTCAGGGGGCCTAGAGAGATCAGGGCTTTATTGGGGACAGAGGACCAACGCCCTCTAGGTCGTTTCCTAGTAGAGCTCCGGCACCGCCGCGCATCACTCCTCCAGCAGCAGATGGAGATACACCTGCCCCCCCCCCCCCCCCCTCAGACTTATATTACAGATTTTTTCAGACCCACATACACTCGAGGGCCCAGCTCGATGCGGGGTGTCACATTACACAGAGCAGAGGAGCTTAGACGACAGCGTCGACGACCGAGACCCCTTGTCCGGAGAGCTCGTCCACATTAGAGAGAGATTCAGGCGATTCACGCACGCCATGACATGGAGATACAGAGACGTCAGCAGTGCACCCCTATCGATTTGGATGCCCAGAGCATTTTGAGGATCGCCATGATGCCTTACCCACCGATGCATTATATCCTACACCCACTCCAGGCATTTAGGGGGTTGTGATACCATCGAGCCTCCCCTCCCTATGCATATCATATTTGTATCTCACCCATTGAGCATATAGAGTGCATACCCATAGCACCCCACACCCTTGATGCCAGCTACTATCCCTCCTTTTATACCCGTTTGCAGTACTCACACTTTATTTTCGTTTTGGATCACTGTGGATTGGATCATACTGATGTATATGTTTTGTCTCATAGGCCGATTTTGGCCTCTAATAGACGTTAAAAAGTCTTTCTTTCTCTCTCTCTCTCTCTCTCTCTCTCTCTCTCTCTCTCTCTCTCTCTCTCTCTCTCTCTCTCTCTCTCTCTCTCTCTCTCTCTCTCTCATCTCTCTCTCTCTCTCTCTCTCTCTCTCTCTCTCTCTCTCTCTCTCTCTCTCTCTCTCTCTCTCTCTCTCTCTCTCTCTCTCTCTCTCTCTCTCTCTCTCTCTCTCTCTCTCTCTCTCTCTCTCTCTCTCTCTCTCTCTCTCTCTCTCTCTCTCTCTCTCTCTCTCTCTCTCTCTCTCTCTCTCCCCCCCCCTTCCCTCTCTCCCCCTCCCTCCCTCCCCCCCTCCCTTCCTCCCTCCCCCCTCCCTTTCCCCCCCCCCCCCCTCCCCTCCCCTCCCCTCCCCTCCCCACTCCCTCCCTCCCCCCCTCCCTCCCCCCCCCACCCCACCCCACGCCCCTCCCCTCCCCCCCCTCTCCCCCCCCTTCTACCTTCCCCTCCCTCCCTCCCCTCATCTCCCCTCCCCCCCACCTCTCTCTCTCTCTCTCTCTCTCTCTCTCTCTCTCTCTCTCTCTCTCTCTCTCTCTCTCTCTCTCTCTCTCTCTCTCTCTCTCTCTCTCTCTCTCTCTCTCTCTCTCTCTCTCTCTCTCTCTCATCTCTCTCTCTCTCTCTCTCTCTCTCTCTCTCTCTCTCTCTCTCTCTCTCTCTCTCTCTCTCTCTCTCTCTCTCTCTCTCTCTCTCTCTCTCTCTCTCTCTCTCTCTCTCTCTCTCTCTCTCTCTCTCTCTCTCTCTCTCTCAGGCCACCAACACGATATCATGCTCGGTATTCTTTCACTTCAAAGACCGACTCTGTCTACATGGATGTGGGTGGCATTTATAGATGCCTATGCACACAGGAGCCAAGGGGACCTCTCAATGAGCTTACCCATATTTTTTGACGGAGACTCTACATGATGCAGCCAAGGAGGCATATTCACATACTCAACAAGAGCAGAGACTATGTTACGGGACTATGCCCCAGATCAGTTGATATGATGAGGAGTGCAGAGAGTTGAGAGCCCGACTACAGAGAGAGAGGTTTCTTTGGGAGCCACTACTCACATACAATCACATATTGCCTCACATCGTCTTGTACGGCAGAAGAAGAAGGCTTTCCTTGCTAGGCTAGAGAAGGAGTTATATCAACTATTTTTTAAGTCAGGATTCGGCGGAGGCTTGGCGACTTTTTAATGAGTCCTCTCCCACCCTAGCTATTACTTCTACAGAGGTTTGGGGCCATTATGCAACATCTCTATCTACAGCTTTGGACCAGCCACCTCTTCCAGAAGCCAAGTTTGGCCTCCACAAGACCTTAATATGACTCTCTCTCTCTCTCTCTCTCTCTCTCTCTCTCTCTCTCTCTCTCTCTCTCTCTCTCTCTCTCTCTCTCTCTCTCTCTCTCTCTCTCTCTCTCTCTCTCTCTCTCTCTCTCTCTCTCTCTCTCTCTCTCTCTCTCTCTCTCTCTCTCTCTCTCTCTCTCTCTCTCTCTCTCTCTCTCTCTCTCTCTCTCGCGACTATTTCGCGGGAAACAGTCAGTGCCACATGACATTATCAGGGCAGAGCTAGCTGCACCACCCATGGTAGTAGATGCACTATTCCATACTATCTCCTTTATTCAGAGGGTGAGGGAGCTCCCTACAAAAAGACTCACACACAGAGCTTTTGAGGCATCTATACAGATATCAGAGTCTGGATATGAGAGAGCTTGGTACACTCAGGTTAGAGCGTGGTTTGATAGTCATGGACTTGATATGGCTAGATTGCCGCCTTTTCAGTATGACCCAGACTCACCTCACATCCACCTCTCACGTCATGAGAGGAATCTTGTGCTCAGACAGGACCTTTCGAAGCTCTACATTAGTCAGACATGGCATACACCACACATGGGATCGAGACTATCGCACTATCGAGACCAGTTCTTGGACATACTAGCAGATGGTTTCATCCAGCGACCACGCTACATGGATACCTACATGCCGCATAGCTCGAGGGTAGCTATTGGCCAGTTGAGGGTCTCATCACACCGACTAGAGATTGAGATAGGTAGAGCCAAAGACATTCCCAGAGAGGAGCGGTTATGCAGGATATGTAGAGTAGAGATGGAGGATGAGGAGCACTTTGTTTGCAGATGTAGCGCATATGATGACATTCGAGACAGATACGAGACTCTATTTACAGGGCAGCCCACCCTCCGAGAGATCATGGGCTCTAGAGATCAGAGACAGCTCGGGCGATTCTTACTAGAGATTCAGAGTCACAGAGATTCTCTCCTCCAGCCTACTGCAGCTGCCCAGACACGAGGGAGACAGAGTCATCTCACTGACTTCTTCATTGCACGACGTGCAGTAGCCCTCCCCCCCTTAGCTCACACATCGAGAGGGGTGACTCTTCAGCAGGCTCAGACCTCTCGAGCTAGGAGACGACCCCGTGCTATAGGATATCGGGCCCTCAGACTTCACAGACACCAGATTGCAGACATTCAGGCTCGTGACCATCGCGCCATGGAGGAGAGACGATCCTAGATGATGGCGGATCCCGCTGCAGCCATCAGGGCGGCCTTGACTCCACCTCCACCCATGTACCACATATTACACCCGCCCACTAGTACAAGATGGAGCTAATTAGTCATTCAGATGCATTATCATGCTTGTACTACCCTTTTGCATATAGGCTATAGATATAGCACTTCATTCACTATCCCCCCCTCCCACTTTCATGGGTATCTCTACATGCATGCTACACAGATCTATATCAGCCTTGCCACCTTTTTTTTCAGCACTTTTATCTTTTTCCGATTGCCAAAAGATACACCCATGTACATTGATTTGTCTCATAGGCCGAGTTCGGCCTCCTAATAGACGTAAAAACACTTTCTTTCTTTCTCTCTCTCTCTCTCTCTCTCTCTCTCTCTCTCTCTCTCTCTCTCTCTCTCTCTCTCTCTCTCTCTCTCTCTCTCTCTCTCTCTCTCTCTCTCTCTCTCTCTCTGCTCAGCTCATATGCAGTGCTCAGCTCATATGCAGAGACTGAGGGGCTACGAGCACGAGGCCAGGCAGGTTTTCGGCGAGCTTTCTCTACTATTGATCACATCTTCATTTTGCGCTGCCTCATTGATGGGGCAAGGGTGCGGAAGAAGAGACTATATTGCTGCTTTGTGGACTTCCGCAAAGCTTTCGATACAGTGCCACGAGAGAGGCTCTTCCAACGCCTTCAGAGCTTGGGAATACCATCAGGGATGATTTGGGCCATCTATGCACTCTATGAGCAGGTGACCGGGAGAGTACAGTGTCCAGGAGGTATATCTGAGGTCATTGCTAGCACCATCGGTGTTAAGCAAGGCTGCCCGCTCTCTCCCACTCTACTTGGTCTCTACATCGATGAGATTGAGGACTACATTCTCCGAGCTGGAGGAGAGGGTGCAGACCTCGCAGGTACACCTGTCCACATTTTATTATATGCCGATGACATTGTCTTGATTTCAGAGTCACCCGATGGATTACAGCGCCACTTGGATGCCCTCGATGAGTTTTGTACACAGAAGGGCTTGACAGTAAACCTTGGCAAGACCAAGGTCATGATCTTCCACACCTCCCCCTTGGTGAGGAATGGAGCAGGATTCACAGCCGGCGGTGGACAGATTGAGGTGGTCACTTCCTATGTCTACCTCGGAGTCACATTCACGAGCTTACCTGGCCCCTTCAGCATGAGACAGGCAGCCACCGATAGACTCACACGAGCATATGCAGCTTTAGCCATGTTAGAGCGGAGATGTCACCAGGCACACTTCCAGGAGCCCCGCACGAAGGGGTGGCTATTTGACACACTAGTCCGACCAGCTATGATGTATGCTGCGACAGTTTGGGCCCCAGGCCTCACAGCCACCCAATGGAGTGCGATCGAGAGGCCCCAGGTACGTATGATCTCGCGACTATTTCGCGGGAAACAGTCGGTACCACATGACATCATCAGGGCAGAGCTAGCTGCACCACCCATGGTAGTAGATGCACTATTCTAGACTATCTGCTTTATTCAGAGGATGAGGGAGCTCCCTACAGACAGACTCACACGCAGAGCTTTTGAGGCATCTATACAGATATCAGAGTCAGGATATGAGAGAGCTTGGTACACTCAGGTTAGAGTATGGTTTGATAGTCATGGGCTTGATATGGACACATTACCGCCTTTTCAGTACGACCCAGACTCACCTCACGTCCACCTCTCCCGTCATGAGAGGAATGTTGTGTTGAGACAGGATCTTTGGCAGCGCTACATTAGTCAGACATGGCACACACCACACATGGGATCGAGACTATTGCACTATCGAGACCAGTTCTTAGACATCCTAGCAGACGGTTTCATCCGGCGGCCATGTTACATGGATACTTACATGCCTCATAGCTCGAGGGTAGCGATTGGCCAGTTGAGAGTCTCATCACATAGACTAGAGATTGAGACGGGAAAAGCCGCATACATTCCCAGAGAGGAGCGGGTATGCAGGGTTTGCAGAGTAAAGATAGAGGATGAGAAGCACTTTGTATGCAGATGTAGCGCATATGATGGCATCAGAGGTAGATACGGGACTCTATTTACAGGGCAGCCCACCCTCCGAGAGATCATGGACTCTAGAGATCAGAGACAGCTCGGGCGATTCCTACTAGAGATACAGAGTCACAGAGATTCCCTACTCCAGCCTACTGTAGCAGCCCATACAGGAGGGAGACAGAGTCAGCTCACTGAGTTCTTTATTCCACGACGTGCTGCAGCCCTCCCCCCCTCAGCCCACACACCGAGAGGGGTGACTCTTCAGCAGGCTCAGGCTTCTCGAGCTAGGAGACAACCCCGTGCTAGAGGATATCGGGCCCCGAGACATCACCGACATCAGATTGCGGAGATCCACGCTCGTCACCATGGCGCCATGGAGGAGAGACGATTCCAGATGATGGCTGATCCCGTTGCAGCTATCACGATGGCCCTGACTCCACCTCCACCTATGTATCACATCTTACACCCGCCCATTAGCACAGGATGGAGCTAGTTAGTCGTTTCAGATGCATTCCCATGCTTGTTGTACTACCCCTTTGCATATAGACTGCCATAGATATCGCACTCATACACCCCCCCCTTTCATGGGTATCTCCACACGCATTTCACGGAGATATGTATCAGCTTTACCAGTTTCTTTTTCAGCACTTTTATCTTCTCTGATAGACAGAAGATACACCCATGTACATCGATTTGTCTCATAGGCCGAGTTCGGCCTCCTAATAGACGTAAAAACACTTTCTTCTTTCTTCTTTCTTTCTCTCTCTCTCTCTTTTTTTCTCTCTCTCTCTCTCTCTCTCTCTCTCTCTCTCTCTCTCTCTCTCTCTCTCTCTCTCTCTCTCTCTCTCTCTCTCTCTCTCTCTCTCTCTCTCTCTCTCTCTCTCTCTCTCTCTCTCTCTCTCTCTCTCTCTCTCTCTCTCTCTCTCTCCCCCCCTCCCTCCCTCCCTCCCTCCCTCTCTCTGGCATACATACATACAGAGGACATGGGTGAGCCCTAGGGGTACATTGCCACCGAAAATGCTCTACTACCGCGAGCATTTTCTACATATATCGGGCACGGGCTTCATCGAGATCCCGAGATACATGCAGACCTACCTTCCCCACCACCTACGAGTCGTCATTGGGCAGCTCCGGGTTTCATCACATCAGCTCGAGATTGAGAGGGGTCTGTCCAGGGGAGTCCCCCGTGAGGAGAGGTGGTGCCCGGTATGCCAGACAGAGGTAGAGAGTGAGGAGCATTTTGTTATCAGATGTCCAGCATACTTAGACCTACGAGGACAGTTCCAGATCGAGGAGTCATTCCAGCTGTGCATGACTATGGGAGACCAGAGACGCTTGGGACGCTTTCTCACAGCAGCATACGAGAGGCGAGAGCGGTCACTACAACCCATACATCAGCCACGGGTGAGTACCCAGCAGACCATTACGCAGTTCTTTCAGCGAGTGGAGCTACATCAGAGAGGTCCATCTATAGGGCTCACGCTACACCAGGCAGCAACACAGAGAGCACGGCGCCGACCACGCATGGGCGGATATCGTCGACCACGACTATATCAGGAGGATATCTCACGCATCAGGATTGCCTACGACCACATGATGGAGCATAGGCGTACCACCACCCCCAGGGTTGTCTTCCTTCAAGAGGCACTCAGACCACCACCGATGTACCACATACTACACCCACCTCCACCCATCACCAGTAGCTAGGGCGTTTTACTCACATTTTGGATCCCCCCATGTATTAGGTGGCCACTATCTGCAGAGTCAGAGCCACATCTCCCCAGCCTTTTCCAGCCCTATATAGCTTTGTGTAGCGATATACTTTTTATTTCATTTTATCTTCTACAGAGGGTTACTACACTTGTACATGGTTTTTGTCTCATAGGCAAAGTTTTGCCTCCAGAAGACGTTAATATGACTTTCTTTCTTTCTTTCTCTCTCTCTCTCTCTCTCTCTCTCTCTCTCTCTCTCTCTCTCTCTCTCTCTCTCTCTCTCTCTCTCTCTCTCTCTCTCTCTCTCTCTCTCTCTCTCTCTCTCTCTCTCTCTCTCTCTCTCTCTCTCTCTCTCTCTCTCTCTCTCTCTCTCTCTCTCTCTCTCTCTCTCTCTCTCTCTCTCTCTCTCTCTCTCTCTCTCTCTCTCTCTCTCTCTCTCTCTCTCTCTCTCTCTCTCTCTCTCTCCCCAGCCTTTTCCAGCCCTATATAGCTTTGTGTAGCGATATACCTTTTATTTCATTTTATCTTCTACACAGGGTTACTACACTTGTACATGGTTTTTGTCTCATAGGCCAAGTTTGGCCTCCGGAAGACGTTAATATGACTTTCTTTCTTTCTTTCTTTCTTTCTCTCTCTCTCCCCCCCATGGAGATGGCACAGGGGAGCTGGATTTACATTGCTATATGCTACTTCCCTGCAGGCGGATCTCGATACGCAGGACAGGAACTTGGGGGACTGATTCGGGATAGAGACTCACCATACACAGCACTTTCAGATGAGATACTACATTACAGCACACTAGGTGAAGTTTTCCTTATGCGGGACTTCAATGGCCGCACTCAGTCACGTCAGTGTGAGGCATTCGACATGGATCACCCACACCTCACGAGGACCAGAGACCCAGATGAGATGAGCACCAGTAGAGTATCGGCGGATATGGGTGACGACACCACCGGGTATGGAAGACATCTACTTGAGCTAGGCAGCCGACATCAGCTCGTTATATATAACGGGATGAATCGTTGGCCAGGTTCGGGCGGACTTACCTGCTTCCCTCACGAGGCTCACGAGGGAGGTGAGAGCACAGTCGACTACATTTTAGGTACCATCTATGGAGTTTCACTCATCCCCTCACTTAGTATTGGACGACGCCCACTTGGTGCTGACCATACATTTATCACATTCACACTCTCATCTCCTATTCCATTAGACCCTCTCTCACCCACTCAGACACACACCACGATACACTTCACACACGAACTCTCACACGTTTATGCACACCATTTACACACCACCTACTCTCCCTCGATCCACTGTCACCCTTGGACACACTTACATCACAGTTCATCACCATCCTACAAGACCCAGCTCTCTGCAGCTTCCCACACCGCACACATATACACCCTCCACGTAGAGGTTCCATGCCCCGAACCGCTGGTATGATGCAGATTGTCGGGAGTTACAGAAGCACCTACGGATTTTAGAGCATAGAGGAGATATTACACACACACAGGCACAGCATCGCATGCAGAGCCTTACTCGCCGCAAATGGCGAGATTGGGAGGAGAGACAGTACTAGGATATTTTTCATTTGCTCATGAGTCGAGACAGTGTAATGGCATGGCGACACTTGAGAGAGAGGAGACAGCAGACACCCATTCGAGACCCGACCACCCGGCATAGCTATGCACAGAGCCTATACGAGATTCCAGACCAGCCCCCCATTCCCAGACCATAGAGCTCACGTCCTACTACCTATGACTTCTTCACATCTACTATGGTTGGACGCACTATTGCCCGTCTACAGCATGGAAGGGCCCATGATCATTTCGGTTTACAGGCAGAGCACCTCATATACGGAGGCACGACCCTTGCACCGCTCATTGCCCACCTCTTCAACCGTGCATTGGTTGAAGGGTTCCCTGACTCATGGACTGATCACACCATAGTGCCCATTCATAAGTCAGGTGATACTATGGATCCAGCTACATACCAGACGATCATGATTGGCCCTATACTGGCCAAGTTATATGGGGCGGTACTAGAGACAGAGTTGAGTACTCTCGCTGAGAGGAAGGGTATCAGGGCTCCAGGACAGGCAGGTTTCAGACGCGATTACTCTACCATTGACCACATCTTCACTCTGAGATGCCTGATCGACCAGGCAAGGGTGAGGAAGAGGAGGTTATATTGTTTCTTTGTGGACTTCCGCAAAGCATTTGACACTGTTCCCAGGTAATGACTCTTCAGACGATTACTTGATATAGGAGCTCCGGAGGAGATGATATGGGGGATCTACGCCTTATACGAGAGAGTATCTGGTAGAGTCAAATGTCCGGGGGGCTTATCTCATCCACTTGCTAGCACTATCGGGGTGAAGCAAGGATGTCCTCTTTCACCCATCCTCTTTAGTCTATACATTGATGAGATAGTGGACTACATACGTCAGCAGGGGGGTGATGGCATTGAGGTACGTGGGTCCACAGTCCATATTCTTTTATATGCTGATGATATTGTACTCGTTTCAGAGTCTGCAGAAGGTCTACAGCATCATCTACATGGCCTAGATGACTTTTGCAGACACAAGGCTATCTCTGAACCTTGGTAAAACCAAGGTCATGATCTTTCATACATGAGCAGAGGTACGAAGACATTGTTTGTTCATAGTAGCAGGTGGACCGATTGAGGTGGTCAGATCATATGTTTACTTGGGAGTGACATTTACAGCAGCATCAGGGGTCTTCTCTATGTCTCAAGCAGCCCGTGACCACATCACACGTGGGTATGCAGCACTAGCTTTGATGGAGAGACGGTGCCACCAGGCTTATTTTCAGGAGCCCCGCACAAAGGGGTGGCTCTTCGACACCTTGGTTATGCCAGCACTCATGTATGGGGCAGCCATATGGGAACCAGGCTTAGCTACATCAGTATGGACAGCATTAGAGAGGCCACAGATCCTCATGATTGCCAGACTTGTCCGTAGCAAGGCTTCCGTACCACATGATATCATTAGAGCAGAGCTCGCTGCACCACCGATGCTAGTTGAGGCACTATTCCAGACAGTATGCCTATTACACAGACTCCGGAGCATGGATACAGAGCGCATTGCCTATCGTGCTTTCCAGGCATCACTGGATATGGCATTAGCAGGGGACACCTCATGGTATGCACAGACACGACTGGCTGGCCCACCATGGCTTTGACATAGACAGTCTACCACCACTACAGTATGACTCACATGCACCCACCTACTCGCTCTCTCATCAAGAGAGGAATAGGGTCATTCGTCAAGAGATATGGCATACATACATACAGAGGACATGGGTGAGCCATTGCCATCGAAAATGCTGTATTAACGTGAGCATTTTCTACATATATCAGACGAGGGCTTCATCGAAATTCGGAGATACATGCAGACATACCTACCCCACCACCTTCGAGTCGTCATTGGGCAGCTCCCGGTTTCATCACATCAGCTCGAGATTGAGAGGGGTCGGTCCAGGGGAGTCCCCCGTGAGGAGAGGTGGTGCCCGGTATGCCAAACAGAGGTAGAGAGTGAGGAGCATTTTGTTATCAGATGCCGAGCATACTTAGACCTGCGGGCACACTTCCAGATAGAGGAGTCACTCCAGTTGTGCATGACTATGGGAGACCAGCGACGCTTGGGACGCTTTCTCACAGCAGCATACGAGAGGCGAGAGCGGTCACTACAGCCGACACATCAGCCACGGGTGAGTACCGAGCAAACCATTACCCAGTTCTTTCAGCGAGCTGAGCTACATCAGAGAGGTCCATCTAGAGGGCTCACGCTCCACCAGGCAGCAGCACAGAGAGCACGGCGCCGACCACGCATGGGCGGATACCGTCAACCACAACTATATCAATAGGATATCTCACGCATCAGGACAGCGTACGACCATATGATGGAGCACAGGCATACCACCACCCCCTGGGTTGTCTTCCTTCAGGAGGCACTCAGACCATCACCGATGTATCACATACTACACCCACCTCCACCCATCACCAGTAGCTAGGGTGTTTTTACTCACATTATGGATCCCCTATGTATTAGGTGGCCACTATCTGCAGAGTCAGAGCCATATCTCCCCAGCCTCTTCCAGTCCTATATTGCTTTGTGTAGCGATATACTTTTTATTTCATTTCATCTTCTACACAGGGTTACTACACTTGTATATGGTTTTTGTCTCATAGGCAAAGTTTGGCCTCCAGAAGACGTTAATATGACTTTCTTTCTTTCTTTCTCTCTCTCTCTCTCTCTCTCTCTCTCTCTCTCTCTCTCTCTCTCTCTCTCTCTCTCTCTCTCTCTCTCTCTCTCTCTCTCTCTCTCTCTCTCTCTCTCTCTCTCTCTCTCTCTCTCTCTCTCTCTCCATCTATAGGGCTAACGCTCCACTAGGCAGCAGCAAAGAGAGCACGGCGTCGACCATGCATGGGCGGATATCGTCGACCACGATTATATCAGGAGGATATCTCACTCATCAGGATTGCCTACGACCACATGATGGAGCATAGGCGTACCACCACCCCCTGGGTTGTCTTCCTTCAGGAGGCACTCAGACCACCACCGATGTACGACATACTACACCCACCTCCACCCATCGCCAGTCGCTAGGGCGCTTTAATCACATTCTGGATCCCCCCATGTATTAGGTGGCCACTATCTGCAGAGTCAGAGCCACGTCTCCCCAGCCTTTTCCAGCCCTATATAGCATTGTGTAGCGATATACTTTTTATTTCATGTTATCTTCTACACAGGGTTACTACACTTGTACATGGTTTTTGTCTCATAGGCCAAGTTTGGCCTCTAGAAGACGTTAATATGACTTTCTTTCTTTCTTTCTTCTTTCTCTCTCTCTTTCTCTCTCTCACCACCCCCTGGGTTGTCTTCCTTCAGGAGGCACTCAGACCACCATCGACGTCCCACATACTACACCCACGTCCACCCATCACTAGTAGCTAGGGTATTTTACTCACTCACATTATGGATTCCCCATGTATCATGTGGCCATTATCTGCAGAGTCAGAGCCACGTCTCTCGAGTCTTTTCCAGCCCTATATAGCTTTGGGTAGCGAGTACTTTTTATTTCATTTCATTTTCTACACAGGGTTACTACACTTGTACATGGTTTTGTCTCATAGGCTAAGTTTGGCCTCTAGAAGATGTTAATATGACTCTCTCTCTCTCTCTCTCTCTCTCTCTCTCTCTCTCTCTCTCTCTCTCTCTCTCTCTCTCTCTCTCTCTCTCTCTCTCTCTCTCTCTCTCTCTCTCTCTCTCTCTCTCTCTCTCTCTCTCTCTCTCTCTCTCTCTCTCTCTCTCTCTCTCTCTCTCTCTCTCTCTCTCTCTCTCTCTCTCTCTCTCTCTCTCTCTCTCTCTCTCTCTCTCTCTCTCTCTCTCTCTCTCTCTCTCTCTCTCTCTTCCTCTATCTCTCGATCCTCCCACTCGGCACCCCCGCTCCAACCCGGCCCCCTCTGCCCAGCGCGGCCCTGCCCCCGCTCGGGCTGCCCCGCTGCCCCGCTGCCCTGCCTCATCTCGGCGCTGCCCTGCCGCCCCCTGTTCGGCGCTGCCCTGCCTCATCTCGGCGCTGCCCAGCCTCGCTGCCCGACGTCCCCTGCCCGTCACCACTGAGCCTTCCTGATCCAACCCGTCGCCCACGTCCCCCGCTCCCGCTACAACCGTCAACACCCCCACTCCAGCCACAGCCGTCAACCCTAATCGACATCGACCCTAACCCTAATCGACATCATGTATCCATACGACCAAAGCCCTAACCTTAAAATACCAAAAAAACCTAACCCTAACCCTAACCCTAGCCATAACCTAACCCTAACCCTAACCCTAACTTTGACCTAAAAACCCTAACCCTAACCTTAACCCTAATCCCAAACCCTAAGAAACTCTCTCTCTCTCTCTCTCTCTCTCTCTCTCTCTCTCTCTCTCTCTCTCTCTCTCTCTCTCTCTCTCTCTCTCTCTCTCTCTCTCTCTCTCTCTCTCTCTCTCTCTCTCTCTCTCTCTCTCATGGCTCCCAAGCTGGAGGAACAGTTGGCCACCTTAGAGCATGCCCTCCGAGAGTTGATAGGAAAACACAAGAAAGAAGGAGATTCTGCACTGAACAGGGTTACCCGTAGAGTTGTCGCCCTCGAAGCCAAGGTGGCAACCTTGGAGAAGGAAAACGAATCCCTTCGGGAAGAGCTTCTCGCTACCCGCAAGCAGCACTCAGGAGACCTGGAGGAGTTGCACACTGCGCTTACTGATATGAAAACGAAACTGGACAGCATGCACGAGGAGGGGGAGATCGCTCCACATCTAGAGGACATTCGGGTCACTATCAAGAAGGAGTGTATGGAGGTGGTGCAGAACGAGCTTGAGACTAAGAAAGATGGATGGGTCGAGGTTGTCAAAAAGAACCTTCGATAGGAGGCAAAGAAGAACAACCACCATGAGGAGATCCACATAGTGCATACCACCATTGAGGAGGAGCGGATGCGACAGGCCCGCAGGCTCAATGTTCGCGTCTCCGGCCTCACAGAGACAGACGGATCACCAGAGCAGGACGGGCGTCGCTTGTGCACATTACTTGGATACCGCGCAGATGAGCCTCTCCCTTTCACCAGAGTATGGAGAGCAGGACGGGACACCACACGGAGCAGAGCACTTATCCTTCAGTTCTAAGATGAGGCAAGGAAGAGAGACTTTCTCAGACGACGGATGGTACTACGCACTACACCGGGCACCCCCATCTATTTGGATGACGACCTCACACGGATGCAGGTAGAGCACAGACGGTCATGCATGCCACGTGTCCTCCAGGCCAGACGAGAGGGACATCGTGCCCTCTACAGAGACGGTCGGATCATCATTGATGGACGGCCCATTGACTAGGGATTCGCGGCCTATGAGACAGCACAGCAGGAGGTGCACATTGCAGTCTGGAACTGCAATGGATCTTTATGGACACATCCAGGGCGCCTCGAGGAGGTGATGGAGGGCAGAGACATTATCTTCTTGACAGAGACACACGAGAGCCCGGGGAGGAGCCTACCGAGGATTGAGGGCTATATGTGGGAGTCAGCTCACCGCCGCCAGATGAGACAGCACACCACACGAGGATCAGGAGGAGTAGCCGTGCTCTATAGACAGTCGTTACAGCACAGGGTACAGGTGGTAGCCAGAGACCCAGAGGCACGTTTCATGTGGATACGCTTGCAGCTATCAGAGGAGAGAGCAGCGTACTTCGGCGTACGCTATATTGCACCCATTGGTTCACGCTTCACACATTCCCCTGAGCAGCTATCAGGAGGGGAGGGACCAGACACCACATCGCCATATGACTGCCTCAGTGACACGATTATGGAGTATACCGGGATGGGTGAAGTCTTCCTTGTAGGAGACTTCAATGCCCGCACTCAGAGCCACCAGTGTGATATCTACGACTTTGACGACCCTGAGATGCTTCGTACCATAGAGGACATGCCTACACTCAAAGCCTCATCCGACACCGCCACACCCACCTTATATGGCCGACACTTACTCCAGATGGGAGCAGCACACCGTCTCGTTATATATAATGGGATGGGGAGCTGGCCCACCTTGCGCGGTCTCACCTGCATTCCACCCACGACACCACAGGGGGGCAGTGTGGTAGACTATGTTATCGGACCCCCGGAGGCGACACATCTGATCACCTCATTCACTATCCCACCCTTACCGATTGGAGCTGATCACGCATATCTTGCCCTATCCATTCGCGGCTCACCATGTATACCCCACCACGTCACCACACAACCACGAGCCCGTACCACCATTCACTTTAGACATGAGCTAGCACATATCTATAGCTCCCATGTTCGAGAGCGCATCTACTCCCTTGATCCCTCTGCCTCCTTGGACACCCTCACCGCCCACTTCTCCTCGATCCTCCATACATCTGCTACTCTCAGCTTCCCATACACCACCCACAGCACTGCACATCCGACACGGCTGGGGCATACACCCCAGAATAGATGGTACGATCAGGAGTTATACCGACATCTCAGAGCACAGAGTATCTTGGGATCCATCACAGAGAGGGAGGCACGACGACAGATGCGAGCCCTCACACGCCGGAAGCGGCGAGCTTTCGAGGAGCGACAGGAGGCAGAGTTGATCGACCTTCTCATGAGTAGGGATTGTGCCACCGCGTGGAGGGCACTACGTGAGCCACGTCCACCTACACCCATAGCAGATCCTCCGACTTGGCACACCTACGCCCAGAGGTTATATGACATCCCAGGACAGCCACCATTACCGATTCCTTCCACACCGCGTCCGGTGATATCCACCCTCTTCACAGCAGGCATGGTACGACAGGCCATCCATAGGCTACAGCATGGCCGTTCAGCAGACCACACGGGGCTACAGGGAGAGCACTTTATATACGCAGCAGATGTAGTTTCCCACTTGATCGCCCATCTCTTCAACCGTGCTTTGGTCGAGGGATTACCCGACTCATGGACTATGCATACCATTACGCCTATCCATAAGTCCGGCGATATGATGGACCCAGGGAACTACAGGACTATTATGATAGGCCATATCCTGGCCAAGATCTATGGGGCAGTACTAGAGGCAGAGCTCAGTACACACGCTGAGGCAGCGGGGATCAGAGCACCCGGCCAGGCAGGCTTCCGCCGCACTTTCTCCACCATCGACCACATCTTCGTGCTTCGTTGCTTGATTGAGAGCGCGAAGGCGAGGAAGCAGAGACTATACTGTTGCTTTGTGGATTTCCGCAAAGCCTTCGACATGGTCCCTCGAGAGAGACTACTACGGAGGCTCCAGGAGTTACAGCTTCCATCAGACATGCTATGGGCCATCCACGCTTTGTATGCACGAGTCACAAGCAGGGTACGCTGCCCCGGCCGTCTATCAGACAGCCTTGTTAGCACCATTGGTGTGAAACAAGGTTGCCCTCTCTCACCCACTCTCTTCGGTCTCTACATCGACGAGATCACGAAGTATATACAGCGAGCAGGAGGGCGAGGAGGAGAGCTCGGAGGTACGCCAGTACATATCCTATTATATGCTGATGACATTGTCCTGCTCTCAGAGTCACAGGAGGGGTTGCAGTCACATTTACAGGCGCTCGATACCTTTTGCATGGAGAGAGGACTCACAGTGAACCTTGGCAAGACCAAGGTCATGATCTTCCATACCTCCAGGACAATACGCCATCGCGCCTCCTTCACAGCAGTTGGAGGACAGATAGAGGTAGTGGACTCCTACGTCTACCTAGGTATCACCTTCTCGGGCAGCACAGGGGTATTCTCCATGGCACAGGCTGCGAGAGATAGATTGACGCGAGGTTATGCGGCAATTGCAGGATTGGAGAGACTCTGCTTTCAGACACATTTTCAGGAGCCCCGGACTAAGGGGTGGCTCTTTGACACTCTAGTGACACCCGCATTGATGTACGAAGCAGCAGTATGGGCACCAGGGATCACAGAGGCGATGTGGACGCAGATTGAGAGGCCCTAGATCACCATGATATCACGCTTGCTGATCAGCAAGCCCTCCGTCCCACATGACATTATACGAGCTGAGCTTGGCACACCACCGATGCTAGTGGAGGCCCTCTTCCAGTTGGTGACCTTTATTCTGAGAATCAGAGAGCTCCCCACTAGCCGACTCACCAGGCTTGCATTTGAGAGCTCTAGACATTTGGCAGAGACAGGGCATGAGAGAGTATGGTATGCACAGACTTACCGATGGTTAGCAGACCATGGCATGAGCATTACGGATCTCCCCCCTTTTCAATATGACCTCTCTTCCCCCCACATTACCCTCTCTCGTTCGGAGAGGAATAGGATCATCCGTCAAGACCTACTACAGATACACGTCAGGGAGACATGGATAGCACCACGGGAGCCTCTTCCCACAAAGAGGCAACACTACAGAGAGCACTTCCTGACTGTGACAGCGGATGGTTTCATTCAGAGACCACGATACATGGATACATATGTGGCACCAGCTGAGAGAGTGAACATTGGGCAGCTCAGAGTATCATCACACCAGCTCGAGATTGAGATTGGGCGAGCCACACATACCCCCAGGGATGAGCGATTATGCAGGATATGTAGAGAGGAGGTGGAGGACGAGGAGCACTACACATGTAGATGCCAGGCATATGAGGACATCAGAGACCGCTACCCACAGCTCTTCAGGGGGCCTAGAGAGATCAGGGCTTTATTGGGGACAGAGGACCAGCGCCCTCTAGTTCGTTTCCTAGTAGAGCTCCAGCACCGCCGCGCATCACTCCTCCAGCAGCAGATGGAGATACACCTGCCCCCCCCCCCCCCCCCTGAGACTTATATTACAAATTTTTTCAGACCCACATACACTCGAGGGCCCAGCTCGATGCGGGGTGTCACATTACACAGAGGAGAGTAGCTTAGACGACAGCGTCGACGACCGAGACCCCTTGTCCGGAGAGCTCGTCCACATCTGAGAGAGATTCAGGCGATTCACGCACGCCATGACATGGAGATACAGAGACGTCAGCAGCGCACCCCTATCGATTTGGACGCCCAGAGCATTTTAAGGATCGCCATGATGCCTTACCCACCGATGCATTATATCGTACACCCACTCCAGGCATTTAGGGGGTTGTGATACCATCGAGCCTCCCCTCCCTATGCATATCATATTTGTATCTCACCCATTGAGCATATAGAGTGCATACCCATAGCACCCCACACCCTTGATGCCAGCTACTATCCCTCCTTTTATACCCGTTTGCACTACTCACACTTTATTTTCGTTTTGGATCACAGTGGATTGGATCATACAGATGTATATGTTTTGTCTCATAGGCCGATTTTGGCCTCTAATAGACTTTAAAAAGTCTTTCTTCTTTCTTTCTCTCTCTCTCTCTCTCTCTCTCTCTCTCTCTCTCTCTCTCTCTCTCTCTCTCTCTCTCTCTCTCTCTCTCTCTCTCTCTCTCTCTCTCTCTCTCTCTCTCTCTCTCTCTCTCTCTCTCTCTCTCTCTCTCTCTCTCTCTCTCTCTCTCTCTCTCTCTCTCTCTCTCTCTCTCTCTCTCTCTCTCTCTCTCTCTCTCTCTCTCTCTCTCCATCCCACCCATACCCATTGGGGCTGATCACACATACCTCGCACTCTCTTTGAAGGGAGACACCCCTACACGCATACCCGCAGCACGCATCCCACACACCACCATCCATTTCACACACGAGCTAGCTCACATATATGCGGCTCGAGTCGAGCAGGGTCTTCTCTTACTTCATCCTGACACTCCACTATCCCTACTCACCTCTCAGATAGCATCAGTTCTTCAGACATCAGCCATCAGCTCCTTCCCACACACCATCCATTCTCGTCACACACCTCCTCCCGGGACTACGCCACAACATCGTTGGTATGATGAGGATTGCAGAGATCTTTACCGCCGACTACGAGCTCAGTGAGCATTGGGAGAGATCACAGAGAGAGAGGCCAAGGGACAGATGAAGACTCTCACACGTCGAAAGAGGCGAGCCTTTGAGGAGGCACAGGAGCTTGAGCTATACCATCTCTTTATGAGTATGGACAGTGCTGCAGCATGGCGCAGCCTACGAGAGCCACGCCCGACCACACCTATTGGAGACCCACACACATGGCATGATTATGCTCAGAGGTTATATGAGGTACCTAGGCAGCCTCCCATTCCCCAGCCACTTGAGCCTCGCCCTACTAGTTCTTCTCTCTTCACAGCAAAGATGGTTGAGAGGGCCATACGACGACTTCGACATGGACGTTCGACAGACCACCCAGGATTGCAGAGCGAGCATCTCATATATGCAGCCTCCACTATAGCCCCGTTGATTGCACATGTCTTCAACCGGGCTATAGGAGAGGGCTTCCCAGAGGAGTGGACTAGGCACACCATTGTGCCTATCCACAAATCTGGCGACACCCTGGATCCAGGGAACTACAGGACCATCATGATTGGCCACACCATGGCCAAACTATACGGTGCCATACTTGAGGCAGAGCTCAGTTCATATGCAGAGACTGAGGGGCTACGAGCACGAGGCCAAGCAGGTTTTCGACGAGCTTTCTCTACTATTGATCACATCTTCATTCTGCGCTGCCTCATTGATGGGGCAAGGGTGCGGAAGAAGAGGCTATATTGCTGCTTTGTGGACTTCCGCAAAGCTTTTGATACAGTGCCGCGAGAGAGGCTCTTCCAACGCCTCCAGAGCTTAGGAGTACCATCAGGGATGATTTGGGCCATCTATGCACTCTATGAGCAGGTGACTGGGAGGGTACGGTGTCCAGGAGGTATGTCTGAGGCCATTGCTAGCACCATCGGTGTTAAGCAAGGCTGCCCACTCTCTCCCACTCTATTTGGTCTCTACATTGACGAGATTGAGGACTACATTCTCCGAGCTGGAGGAGAGGGTGCAGACCTCGCAGGTACACATGTCCACATTTTATTATATGCCGATGACATTGTCTTGATTTCAGAGTCACCCGAGGGATTACAGCGCCACCTTGAGGCCCTGGATGAGTTTTGTACACAGAGGGGCTTGACAGTAAACCTTGGCAAGACCAAGGTCATGATCTTCCACACCTCCCCCATGGTGAGGAATGGAGCAGGATTCAGAGCTGGTGGTGGACAGATTGAGGTGGTCACTTCCTATGTCTATCTCGGAGTCACATTCACGAGCTTGCCTGGCCCCTTCAGCATGAGACAGGCAGCCACCGATAGACTCACACGCGGATATGCAGCTTTAGCCATGTTAGAGCGGAGATGTCACCAAGCACACTTCCAGGAGCCCCGCACGAAGGGCTGGCTATTTGACACACTGGTCAGACCAGCTATGATGTATGCTGCGACGGTTTGGGCCCCAGGTCTCACAGTCACCCAGTTCAGTGCGATCGAGAGGCCACAGGTACGTATGATCTCGCGATTATTTCGTGGGAAACAGTCGGTGCCACATGACATCATCAGGGCAGAGCTAGCTGCACCACCCATGGCAGTAGAGGCACTATTCCAGACTATCTGCTTTATTCAGAGGATTAGGGACCTCCCTACAGATAGACTCACACACAGAGCTCTTGAGGCATCTATACAGATATCAGAGTTAGGATATGAGAGAGCTTGGTACACTCAGGTTAGAGTCTGGTTTGATAGTCATGGACTTGATATGGACAGATTGCCACCTTTTCAGTATGACCCAGCCTCACCTCACATCCACCTCTCTCGTCGTGAGAGGAATGTTGTGCTCAGACAGGATCTCTGGCAGCTCTACATTAGTCAGACATGGCACACACCACACATGGGATCGAGACTATCGCACTATCGAGACCAGTTCATAGACATACTAGCTGACGGTTTCATCCAGCGACCACGCTACATGGATACTCACATGCCTCATAGCTTGAGGGTAGCGATTGGCCAGCTGAGAGTCTCATCACACCGACTCGAGATTGAGACGGGCAGAGCCGCAGACATTCCCAGAGAGGAGCGGATATGCAGAGTATGCAGAGTAGAGATGGAGGATGAGGAGCACTTTGTATGCAGATGTAGCGCATATGATGGCATCAGAGGCAGATACGAGACTCTGTTTGCAGGGCAGCCCACCCTCCGAGAGATCATGGACTCTAGAGACCAGCGACAGCTCGGGCGATTCTTACTAGAGATACAGAGTCACAGAGATTCCCTACTCCAGCCTACTGTAGCACTCCATACAGGAGGGAGACAGAGTCAGCTCACTGACTTCTTTATTCCACGATGTGCTGCAGCCCTCCCCCCCTCAGCCCACATACCGAGCGGGGTGACTCTTCAGCAGGCTCAGATATCTCGAGCTAGGAGACGACCCCGTGATATAGGATATCGGGCCCCGAGACTTCACCGACACCAGATTGCGGAGATCCAGGCTTGTGACCATCGCGCCATGGAGGAGAGACGATCCCAGATGATGGCCGATCCCGCTGCAGCCATCAGGGTGGCCCTGACTCCACCTCCACCTATGTATCACATATTACATCCCACCCACTAGCACAGGATGGAGCTAGTTAGTCGTCTTAGATGCATTCTCATGGTTGTTGTACTACCCTTTTGCATATAGACTATCATAGATATCGCACTCCATACACCCCCCACCACTTTCATGGGTATCCCCACATGCACACTACGGAGATCTATATCAGCTTAACCAGTTTCTTTTCAGCACTTTTATCTTTTCTGATTGACAGAAGATACACCCATGTACATCGATTTGTCTCATAGGCCGAGTTCGGCCTCCTAATAGACGTAAAAACACTTTCTTTTCTCTCTCTCTCTCTCTCTCTCTCTCTCTCTCTCTCTCTCTCTCTCTCTCTCTCTCTCTCTCTCTCTCTCTCTCTCTCTCTCTCTCTCTCTCTCTCTCTCTCTCTCTCTCTCTCTCTCTCTCTCTCTCTCTCTCTCTCTCTCTCTCTCTCTCTCTCTCTCTCTCTCTCTCTCTCTCTCTCTCTCTCTCTCTCTCTCTCTCTCTCTCTCTCTCTCTCTCTCTCTCTCTCTCTCTCTCTCTCTCTCTCTCAGAGCCACCAGTGTGATATCTATGACTTTGATGACCCTGAGATGCTTCGCACCATTGAGGACAGGTCTATACTCAGCGCCTAAGTCGACACCGCCACACCCACCTCATACGGCCACACCTACTGTAGATGGGAGCAGCACACCGTCTCATTATATATAATGGGATGGAGACCTGGCCCACCTTGGGTGGTCTCACCTGCATTCCACCCAAGACACCGCATGGAGGCAGCGTGGTAGACTATGTTATCGGACCCCCCAAAGGCGACACATCTCATCATCTCATTCACCATCCCACCCACACCGATTGGAGCTGATCACGCATATCTCGCCCTATCCATACGCGGCACACCATGCATATCCCACACAGCCACCATACCACCATTCACTTTAGACATGAGCTAGCACATATCTATAGTTCCCATGTTCGAGAGCGCATCTACTCCCTTGATCCCTCCGCCCCATTGGATACCCTCACCGCCCACTTCTCCTTGATCCTCCACACATCCGCTACTCTCAGCTTCCCATACACCACGCAGAGCACCGCACATCTGACACAGTTGGGGCATACACCCCAGAATAGATGGCACGATGAGGAGTGTAGACGACTATACCGACATCTTAGAGCACAGTGTATTTTTGGATTCATCACAGAGAGGGAGGCACGACGACAGATGCGAGCCCTCACACGTCGGAAGCGGCGAGCTTTCAAGGAGCGACAGAAGGCAGAGCTATTTGACCTTCTCATGAGTAGGGATTGTGCCACTGCGTGGAGGGCCCTACGCGAGCCACCCCCACCTATGCCCATAGCAGATCCTCAGACCTGGCACACCTATGCCAAGAGGTTATATGACGTCCCAAGACAGCCGCCATTGTCGATCCCTCCCACACCGCGTCCTGTGATATCCACCCTATTCACGGAAGGCATGGTACGACAGACCATCCATAGGCTACAGCATGGCCGTACAGCACTTTATATACATAGTCGATGTAGTTTCCCACCTGATCTCCCATCTCTTCAATCATGCTTTTGTTGAGGGATTACCTGACTCGTAGACTATGCATACCATTGCACCTATCCATAAGTCCGGCGATATGATGGACCCAGGGAACTAGAGGACTATTATGATAGCCACATCCTGGCCAAGATCTATGGGGCAGTACTAGAGGCAGAGCTCAGTACGCACGCTGAGGCATCTCGGATCAAGAGCACCCAGTCAGGCATGCTTCTATCGCACTTTTTCCACTATCGACCATATCTTCGTACTTCGTTGCTTGATTGAGAGCACGAAGGCGAGGAAACGGAGACTATACTCTTGCTTTGTGGATTTCCGCAAAGCCTTCGACATGGTCCCTCGAGAGAGACTACTACGGAGACTCAAGGAGTTACAGTTACCATCACACATGCTATGGGCCATTCATGCTTTGTATGCACGAGTCACAAGCAGGGTGTGCTGCCCCGACGGCCTATCAGACAGCCTTGTTAGCACCATTGCTGTGAAACAAAATTGCCCTCTCTCACCCACTCTCTTTGGTCTCTACATCGACGAGATCACGGACTATATACAGCGAGCAGGAGGGCTAGGAGAAGACCTCGGAGTTACGTCAGTACACATACTATTATATGCTGATGACATTGTCCTGCTTTCAGAGTCACAGGAGGGGCTACAGTCACATTTACAGGCGGTCGATACCTTCTGCATGGAGAGAGGACTCACAGTGAACCTTGGCAAGACCAAGGTCATGATCTTCCATACCTCCAGCCTCGAGGACAGTATGCCATCGCGCCTCTTTCACAGCAGCTCGAGGACATATAGAGGTAGTGGACTCCTATGTCTACTTAGGTGTCACCTTCTCGGGAAGCACAAGGGTATTCTCCATGGCATACGCAGCGTGACACGAGGCTATGCGGCACTGGCAGGATTGGAGAGACTCTGCTTTCAGGCACATTTTCAGGAGCCCCAGACTAAGGGGTGGCTCTTTGATACTCGAGTGACACTCGCATCGATGTACGCAGCGGCAGTATGGGCACCAGGGATCACGGAGGCGATGTGGACATGGATTGAGAGGCCCCATGTCACCATGATCTCACGCTTGCTCCGCAGCAAGCCCTCCATTCCACACGACAGTATACGAGCTTAGCTTGGCACACCACCGATGCTAGTGGAGGCCCTCTTTCAGCTCGTGACCTTTATTCTGAGAGTCAGAGAGCTCCCCACCAGCCGACTCACCAGACTTGCATTTGAGAGCTCTAGACATTTGGAAGAGACAGGGCATGAGAGAGTATGGTATGCACAGACCTACCGATGGTTAGCAAACCATGGCATGAGCATTACCGATCTCCCCCCTTTTCAGTATGACCTCTCTTCCCCTACATTACCCTCTCTCGTTCGGAGGGGAACACGATCATCTGTTAGGACCTACTACAGATACACGTCAGGGAGACATGGATAGCACCACGGGAGCCTCTTCCCACAAAGAGGCAACACTACAGAGAGCACTTCCTGACTATGACAGCGGATGGTTTCATCCAGAGACCACGATACATGGATACATACATGGCTCCAACAGAGAGAGTGGCCATTGGGCAGCTCATAGTATCATCACACCAGCTCGAGATTGAGGTTGGGCGAGAGACACATACCCCTAGGGACGAGAGATTATGCAGGATATGCTGAGAGGAGGTGAAGGACGAGGAGCACTACACATGTAGATGCCAGGCATACAAGGACATCAGAGACCGCTACCCACAGCTCTTCAAGGGGCCCAGAGAGAGAGATCAGGGCTTTATTGGAGACGGAGGACCAGCACCCTCTAGGTCGCTTCCTAGTAGAGCTCCAACGCCGCCGTGCATTACTTCTCCAGTAACGGATGGACATACACTTGGCCCCCCCTACTTCTATTACAGATTTTTTCAGACCCACAGCCACTCGAGGATCCAGCTCAACACAGGGTGTAACATTACAGAGAGCAGAGGAGCTTAGACAATAACGTCGAGGACTGAGACCCCCACTCAGGAGCGCCCGTCCCCACTAGAGAGAGATTCAAGTGATTCACGCACCCATGACATGGAGATACGGAGACGTCAACAGCGCACCCCTGTCGATCTCGACGTGCATAGCATTTTGAGGATTGCCACGATGCCTTATCCACCGATGCACTATATCCTACACCCACTCCAGGCACTTAGAGCGTTATGACACCATTGAGCCTCCCCTCCCTATGCATATCATATTTGTACCTCACCTATTGAGCATAGAGTGCATACCCATAGCACCCCATACCCTTGATGCCAGCTATTATCCACTCCTTTTATATTCTTTTTTGTACCCACACTTTATTTTCCTTTTGAGATCACAGTGGATTGGATCATACTGATGTATATGTTTTGTCTCAAAGGCCGATTTTGGTCTCTAATAGACGTTAAAATGTCTTTCTTTCTTTTTCTTCTCTCTCTCTCTCTCTCTCTCTCTCTCTCTCTCTCTCTCTCTCTCTCTCTCTCTCTCTCTCTCTCTCTCTCTCTCTCTCTCTCTCTCTCTCTCTCTCTCTCTCTCTCTCTCTCTCTCTCTCTCTCTCTCTCTCTCTCTCTCTCTCTCTCTCTCTCTCTCTCTCTCTCTCTCTCTCTCTCTCAGAAGAAAAAGAAGAAGAAGAAGAAGAAGAAGAAGACCGAGATGGATGGAAAGCTCAGACCCATAAGCTTCGAGAAGAAATCATTCAGCTGAAGGTTTCCCAAGAAGAAGGAGAGATCACAAAGCTAGATGACTTAAAAGAGAAAATCAAGAATGATTGGAAAATAAATATGCAAGAACACATCAAATCAAAGATGGAAGCGACACAAAATACTTGGGTGGAAGTAGTAACTAAACATATTAAGAAGGAGCTCAAAGAAGAAGTGAAGAAGGAAGTCAAGGAGGACGTGAAGAAAGAAGAGCTCACAGGGTTCAGGATACACTCGAGGAGGAGAGACTTCGACACATTCGAAGACTCCACATTCGGATTACGGGCCTACCAGAGGGAGCATCACCGGAGGCAGACGCCACCGACGTTTGCCATCGACTTGGGTACGAGAACATGCCCTTCATAGGTGCATGGCGGGTTGGGAGGGATACATCCCGTTCGCGAGCACTCATCCTTCAGATGAGCTCTGAGGAGACACGGACCTCCTTTTTTTAGACGCCGATCAGTATTACGTGGACTACCCGGCGGCACCCTTTACATGGACTAGGACCTCACAAGGATGCAGGTAGCACATCGACGTTCTTGCATGCCACAAATACTCCAGGCGCGCCAAGAGGGAAGGAAGGCCTTTTACCGCGATGGTAAGGTCTTCATAGACGGACGCCCTATCAAATAGGGCCACGCGGCCTATGAGACATCACTACATCAGGAGGCACCACTTAGAGGAGCAGTGTGGAACTGCAACGGGGCCCTCTGGACACGGCCAGATAGACTCGAGGAGATCTTGGAGTCACATGACTTTGCTTGCATCACTGAGACCCATGAGAGCCCAGAGAGAGGTCTACCACGCATTGCAGGTTTTCATTGGGAATCTACATTCAGGACCACAACGAGACAGAGTACAGCGCGAGGATCGGGAGGAGTGGCCATCATATTTCGACAGGAGATACAGAGCCGGATCCATATTATAGGTAGAGATGAAGAGGCACGATACATGTGGGTTCGCATGGAGATAGCACAGGGGCGTTGGATTTACATTGCTATATGCTACTTCCCACCAGGCGAGTCTCAATACGCAGGACAAGATCTTGGGCGACCGACTAGAGACAGAGACTCACCATACACAGCGCTTGCAGAGGAGATACTACATTACAGCACACTAGGTGAAGTCTTCCTTATGGGGGACTTCAATGGCCGCACTCAGTCACATAAGTGCGAGGCATATGACATGGATCACCCACATCTCATGAGGGCCAGAGACCCGGATGAGATGAGCACCAGCAGAGTATCGGCAGATATGGGTCAGGACTCAGGACACCACCGGCTATGGCAGACATCTACTCGAGCTAGGCAGCCGACACCATCTCGTTATATATAACGGGATGAATCGTTGGCCAAGTTCGGGCGGATTTACTTGCTTCCCTCACGGGGGAGGTGAGAGCACAGTCGACTACATTTTGGGTACCACCTCTGGAGCTTCACTCATCCCCTCACTTAGTAATGGACGACGTCCACTTGGTGCTGACCATACATTTATCACACTCACACTCTCATCTCCGATTCCATTAGACCCTCCCTCACCCACTGAGACACATACCACGATACACTTCACACACGAGCTCTCACACGTTTATGCACACCATTTACACACCCTCCTACTCTCCCTCGATCCACTCTCACCTTTGGACACACTTACATCACAGATCATCACCATCCTACAGGACTCTTCTCTCCACAGCTTCCCACACCGCACACATAGGCACCCTCCACGCACAGGATCCATGCCCCAGAACCGTTGGTATGATGCAGATTGCCGTGATCTACGGAAGCGCCTCCGGATTTTAGAGCATAGGGGAGATATAACACACACACAGGCACAGCGTCGCATGCAGAGTACTCGCCGCAAACGGCGAGATTGGGAGGAGAGACAGTATTGGGATATTTACCATTTGCTCACGAGTCGAGACAGTGGAGTGGCATGGCGATATTTGAGAGAGAGGAGACAGCAGACACCTATCCGAGAGCCGAGCACTTGGCATAGCTATGCACAGAGTCTATACGAGATCCCAAACCAGCCCCCCATCCCCAGACCGCAGAGCTCACGTCCTACTACCTCTGACTTCTTCACACCCACTATGGTGGGACGCGCTATTGCCCGGCTAAAGCATGGCAGGGCCCATGACCATTTCGGTTTACAGGGAGAGCACCTCATCTATGGAGGCACGACTCTCTCACCGCTCATTGCCCACCTCTTCAACCGTGCATTGGTTGAAGGGTTCCCGGACTCATGGACTTAGCACACCATAGTGCCCATTCATAAGTCAGGTGATACTATGGATCCAGCTACATACCGGACGATCATGATTGGCCCTATATTGGCCAGGTTATATGGGGCAGTACTAGAGACAGAGTTGAGTACTCTCGCTGAGAGGAAGGGTATCAGGGCTCCAAGACACGCAGGTTTCAGACGAGATTACTCTAGTATTGACCACCTCTTCACTCTGCAATGCCTAATCGACCAGGCAAGGGTGAGAAAGAGGAGATTATACTGTTGCTTTGTGGACTTCCGCAAAGCATTTGACACTGTTCCCAGGGACCCACTCTTCAGACGACTACTTGATATTGGAGCTCCGGAGGAGATGATATGGGGGATCTACACCTTATACGAGAGAGTATCTGGTAGAGTCAGATGCCCAGGGGGCTTATCTGATCCACTTGCTAGCACTATCGGGGTGAAGCAAGGGTGCCCTCTTTCACCCACCCTCTTTGGTCTCTACATTGATGAGATAGTGGACTTCATACAGCAGCAGGGGGGAGATGGCATTGAGGTACGGGGAGCCACTGTCCATATTCTTTTATACGCTGATGATATTGTATTGGTTTCAGAGTCTGCAGAAGGTCTACAGCATCATCTACATGGCCTAGATGACTTTTGCAGACACAGAGGGTTATCTGTGAACCTTGGTAAAACCAAGGTCATGATCTATCATGAGCCCCGCACAAAGGGGTGGCTCTTTGACACTTTGGTTACGCCAGCGCTCATGTATGGGGCAGCCATATGGGGGCCGGGATTAGCTACATCAGTATTGACAGCATTAGAGAGGCCACAGATCCTCATGATTGCCAGACTTATCCGCAGCAAGCCTTCAGTACCACATGATATCATTAGAGCAGAGCTCGCTGCACCACCGATGCTAGTTGAGGCACTGTTCCAGACAGTATGCCTAATACACAGACTTCGGAGCATGGATACAGAGCGCATTGCTTATCGTGCTTTCCATGCATCACGTGATATGGCATTAGCAGGCGATACTTCTTCATGGTATGCACAGACACGAGACTGGCTGGCCCACCATGGCTTTGACATAGACAGGCTACCACCACTACAGTACGACTCATATGCACCCACCTACTCGCTCTCTCATCAAGAGAGGAATAGGGTCATTCGTCAGGAGATATGGCATACATACATACAGAGGACATGGGTGAGCCCTAGGGATACATTGCCACCGAAAATGCTCTATTACCGCGAGCATTTTCTACATATATCGGACGCAGGCTTCATCGAGATCCCGAGATACATGCAGACATACCTTCCCCACCACCTAGTCGTCATTGGGCAGCTCCGGGTCTCATCACATCAGCTCGAGATTGAGAGGGGTCGGTCCAGGGGAGTCCCCCGTGAGGAGAGGTGGTGCCCAGTATGCCAGACAAAGGTAGAGAGTGAGGAGCATTTTGTTATCAGATGCCGAGCATACTTAGACCTACGAGCATAGTTCGAGCTAGAGGAGTCACTCCAGTTGTGCATGACCATGGGAGACCAGCGATGCTTGGGGCGCTTCCTCACAGCAGCATACGAGAGGCGAGAGCAGTCACTACAGCCCACACATCAGCCACGGGTGAGTACCCAGCAGACCATTACCCAGTTCTTTCAGCGAGCGGAGCTAGATCAGAGAGGTTCTTCTAGAGGGCTCACACTCCACCAGGCAGGAGCACAGAGAGCACGACGCCGACCACGCACGGCAGGATATCGTCGACCGCGACTATATCAGGAGGATATCTCACGCATGAGGACAGCCTACGACCACATGATGGAGCATAGGCGTTCCACCACCCCCTGGGTTGTCTTCCTTCAGGAGGCACTCAGACCACCACCAATGTACCACATACTACACCCACCTCCCCCCATCACCAGTAGCTAGGGTGTTTTGCTCACTCATATTATGGATCCCCCTGTGTTAGGTGGCCACTATCTGCTGAGTCAGAGCCACTTCTCCCCCGCCTTTTACCAGCCCTAGATAGCTTTGTGTTTATTTTTATTCATTTCATTTTCTACACATGGTTACTACACTTGTACATGGCTTTTGTCTCATATGCCAAGTTTGGCCTCCAGAAGACGTTAATATGACTTTCTTTCTTTCTCTCTCTCTCTCTCTCTCTCTCTCTCTCTCTCTCTCTCTCTCTCTCTCTCTCTCTCTCTCTCTCTCTCTCTCTCTCTCTCTCTCTCTCTCTCTCTCTCTCTCTCTCTCTCTCTCTCTCTCTCTCTCTCTCTCTCTCTCTCTCTCTCTCTCTCTCTCTCTCTCTATATATATATATATATATATATATATATATATATATATATATATATATATATATATATATATATATATATATATATATATATATATATATATATATATATATATATATATTTTTTCAAAAAATCGCTAAAGCCCTCAAAGAGGCCAAAAAGGAAGCAGACCGCAACCTCAATATGGAGATACAAAAAATGATGGAAAAGTTCAAAGGACTCAAAGAACAAGTAATGGATAAAGTTAAAGGACTCGAAGAACAAGTAAAGACTCTCACAGAAGAACGAGACAATTGGAGGACAGCCTATGCGCACCTAAAAGAAGTGGGGGAGATCTCCAACAAAGAGACACTCAAAGAAGAAATAAAGAAGGAAATCAAAACGGAGGTAGAATCCACTGGAGAGTTGTGGCTGGAAGTAGTACACAAAAGGGTTAAGAAGGAAGTTACGGAAGACGTGCAGAAAGAAGAGCTCACACGAGTCAAAGATACACTTGAGGAGGAGAGGCTTCGACACACTCGAAGACTTCACATTCGGATTACGGGCCTACCCGAAGGAGCATCACCGAAGGCGAAGCCACTTACATTTGCCGTCGACTTGGATACGAGAGCATGCCCTTCACAGGCACATGGAGGGTTGGGAGGGATACATCACGTTTGCGAGCACTCATCCTTAAGATGAGCTCCGACGAGGCACGGACTGCCTATTTTAGACGTCGATCAGTTCTACGTGGACTACCCCACGGCGCCCTCTACATGGACGAGGACCTCACGCAGTTGAAGGTGGCACACTGACACACTTGCATGCCACAGATACTCCAGGCACCACGAGAGGGGAGAAAGGCCTTTTACTGTGATGGTAAGGTCTTCATAGATGGACGCCCTATCAAATAGGGCCATGCGGCCTATGAGACATCACTACACCAGGAGACACCACTTAGAGGAGCAGTGTGGAACTGCAACGGGGCACTTTTGGACGCGACGAGACAGACTCGAGGAGATCCTGGCATCACATGACTTTGCGTGCATCACAGAGACACATAAGAGCCCAAAGAGAGGTCTACCACACATTGCAGGTTTTCATTGGGAATCTGCATTCAGGACCACGACGAGACAGAGTACAGCGCGAGGGTCGAGAGGTGTGGCCATCGTATTCAGAAAGGAGATACAGAGTCGGCTACATATTATAGGAAGAGATGAGGAGGCATCATACATGTGGGTTCGCATGGAGATAGCACAGGGGAGCTTGATTTACATTGCTATATGCTACTTCCCTCCACGCGGATCTCGATACGCAGGACAGGATCTTGGGGACCGATCCGAGACAGAGACTCACCATACACAGCACTTTAAGATGAGATATTACATTACAGCACACTAGGTGAAGTCTTCCTCATGGGGGACTTCAATGGCCGCACTCAGTCACATCAGTGCGAGGCATACGACATGGATCACCTAAATCTCATGAGGGCCAGAGACCCGGAGGAGATGAGCACCAGTAGAGTATTGGCAGCTAGGCAGCTGACATCACCTCGTTATATATAACGGGATGCATCGTTGGCCAGGTTCGGGGGGGCTTACTTCCTTCCCTCACGGGGGAGGTGAGAGCACAGTCGACTACATTTTGGGTACCACCTCTGAAGCTTCACTCATCCCCTCACTACTTAGTATTGGACGACGCCCACTTGGTGCTGACCATACATTTATCACATTCACACTCTCATCTCCTATTCCATTAGACCCTCCCTCACCCACTGAGACACACACCACAAAACACTTCACACATGAGCTTTCACGTTTATGCACACCATTTACACACCCCTATACTCTCCCTCGATCCACTCTCACCCTTGGACACACTTACATCAAAGTTCACCACCATCCTACAGGACTGAGCTCTCTGCAGCTCCCCACACCGCACACACACACACCCTCCACGCACAGGTTCCATGCCCGAGAACCGTTGGTATGATGCAGATTGCCGTGAGCTACGGAAGCACCTACGCATTTTAGAGCATAGAGGGGATATTACACACACACAAGCACAGCGTCGCATGCAGAGCCTTACTCGCCACAAACGGCGAGATTGGGAGGAGAGACGGTACTTGGATATTTATCATTTACTCATGAGTCGAGACAGTGTAGTGGCATGGAGACATTTGAGAGAGAGACTACTACGGAGACTCCAGGAGTTACAGCTACCATCAGACATGCTATGGGCCATTCATGCGAGACCCGAGCACTTGGCATAGCTATGCACGGAGCCTATACGAGATCCCAGACCAGCCCCCCATTCCCAGACCACAGAGCTCACGTCCTACTACCTCTGACTTCTCCACACCAACTATGGTGGGACGCGCTATTGCCCGTCTACAACATGGAAGGGCCCATGACCATTTCGGTTTACAGGCAAAGCACCTCATCTACGGATGCACCACCCTTGCACTGCTCATTGCCCACCTCTTCAACCGTGCACTGGTTGAAGGGTTCCCTGACTCATGGATTGAGCACACCATAGTGCCCATTCATACGTCAAGAGATATTATGGATCTAGCTACATACCGGACGATCATGATTGGCCCTATATTGGCCAAGTTATATGGGCAGTACTAGAGACACTAGAGACAGAGTTGAGTACTCTCGCTGAGAGGAAGGGTATCAGGGCTCCAAGACAGGCAGGTTTCAGACACGATTACTCTACCATTGACCACATCTTCACTATGAGATGCCTGATTGACTAGGGAAGGGTGAGGAAGAGGAGATTATATTGTTGCTTTGTGGACTTCCGTACGGCATTTGACACCGTTCTCGGGGAACGACTCTTGAGACGACTACTTGATATCGGAGCTCCAAAGGAGATGATATGGGGATATACGCCTTATACGAGAGAGTATTTGGCAGAGTCAGATGCCGAGGGGGCTTATCTCATCCACTTGCTAGCACTATCGGAGTGAAGCAAGGATGCCCTCTTTCACCCACCCTCTTTGGTCTCTACATTGATGAGATAGTGGACTACATACAGCAGCAGGGGGGTGATGGCATCGAGGTACGCGGGTCCACTGTCCATATTCTTTTATACTACTGGTTTGAGAGTCTGCAGAAGGTCTACAGCATCATCTACATGGCCTAGATGACTTTTGCAGACACAGAGGAGGGTTATTTGTGAACCTTGGTAAAACCAAGGTCATGATCTTTCATATATCAGCACAGCTATGCAGACATAGTTTATTCACAGGAGCATGTGGCCCGATTGAGGTGGTCGGATCATATGTTTACTTCGGAGTGACATTTACAGCAGCATCAGGGGTCTTCTCTATGTCTCAAGCAGCCCGTGACAGCATCACACGTGGGTATACAGCACTAGCTTTGATGGAGAGACAGTGCAACCAAGCATATTTTCAGGAGCCCTGCACAAAGGGGTGGCTCTTCGACACTTTGGTTATGCCAGCGCTCATGTATGGGGCAGCCATATGGGGATCAGGATTAGCCACATCAATATCGACAGCATTAGAGAGGCCACAGCAAGCCTTCCGTACCACATGATATCATTAGAGCAGAGCTCCCTGTACCACCGATGCTAGTTGAGGCACTATTCCAAACAGTATGCCTATTACACAGACTCCGGAGCATGGATACAGAGCGCCTTGCTTATCGTTCTTTCCAAGCATCACATGACATGGCATTAGCAGGCGACACCTCCTCATGGTATGCACAGACAGGAGACGGGCTCGCCCACCATGGCTTTGACATAGACAGGCTACCACACTACAGTACGACTCACATGCACCACCTACTCGGTCTCTCATCAAGAGAGGAATAGGGTCATTCGTCAAGAGATATGGCATACATACATACAGAGGACATGGGTGAGCCCTAGGGATACATTGCCACCGAAAATGCTCTACTACCGTGAGCATTTTCTACATATATCGGACGAGGGCTTCATCGAGATTCCGAGATAAATGCAGACATATCTACCCCACCACCTTCGAGTCGTCATTGGGCAGCTCTGGGTTTCGTCACATCAGCTCGAGATTGAGAGGGATCGGTCCAGGGGAGTCCCCCATGAGGAGAGGTGGTGCCCAGTATGCGAGACAAAGGTAGAGAGTGAGGAGCATTTTGTTATCAGATGCCCAGCATACTTAGCTACAAGCACAGTTCCAGATAGAGGAGTCACTCCTGTTGTGCATGACTATGGGAGACCAACGACGCTTGGGACGCTTCCTCACAGTAGCATACGAGAGGCGAGAGCGGTCACTACAGCCCACACATCAGCCACAGGTGGGTACCCAGCAGACCATTACCCAGTTCTTTCAGCGAGCCGAGCTACATCAGATATGCCCATCTATAGGGCTCATGCTCCACCGGGCAACAGCACAGAGAGCATGGCACTGACCACGCATAGGCGGATATCGTCGACCACGACTGTATGAGGAGGATATCTCACGCATGAGGACAACCTACGACCACATGATGGAGCATAGGCGTACCACCACCCCCTGAGTTGTCTTCCTTCAGGAGGCACTCAGACCACCCCCGATGTACCACATACTACACCCACCTCCACCCATCACCGGTAGCTAGGATGTTTTACTCACACTTTTACTCACATTATGGATCCCCCATGTATTAGGTGGCCACTATCTGTAGAGTCAGAGCCACGTCTCCCCAGCCTTTTCCAGCCTTATATAGCTTTGTGTAGCGATATACTTTTTATTTCATTTCATCTTCTACATAGGGTTACTACACTTGTACATGGTTTTTGTCTCATAGGCCGAGTTTGGCCTCCAGAAGACGTTAATATGACTTTCTTTCTTTCTTTCTGTCTCTCCCCCCCATCTCTTCAACGGATTTGGACACGGCCAAACCAACTGGAAGAGATCCTAGACACTCATGACTTTGCTTCCATCACAGAGACCCACGAGAGCTCAGATAGAAGCCTACCTCGCATTGCAGCTTTTCATTGAGAATCTGCATTCAGGGCCACGACGAGACAGAGTACACCATGAGAGTCAGGAGGTGTCGCCATCATATTTAGACAGGAGATACAGAGCTGGATCCATATCATAGGAAGAGACGAGGAGGCATGATACATGTGGGTCCGCATGGAGATAGCACCGGAGAGCTTGGTTTACATTGCCATATGCTACTTCCCACCAAGCGGATCCCCATACACAAGACAGGACCTTGGGGGACCGACCCGAGGCAGAGACTCACCATACAAAGCACTTTCAGATCAGATACTACATTATAGCACCCTAGATGAAGTCTTCCTTATGGGGGACTTCAATGGTCACACCCAGTCACGTCAGTGCGAGGCATATGACATGGACTATCCACATCTCATGAGGGGCAGAGATCCGGACAAGATGAGCACCAGTAGAGTATCAGCACATATGGGTCATGACACCACCGCGTATGGAAGACGTCCTCTTGAGCTAGGCAGCCGACATATCTCATTATATATAACGGGATGCACCGTTGGCGAGGCTCGCGCGGACGGACTTGCTTCCCTCACGGTGGGGGTGAGGGCACGGTCAACTACATTCTGGGTACCATCTCTGGAGCTTCATTTATCCCCTCACTTAGTATTGGACGATGCCCATTTGGTGCTGACCAAACATTTATCACATTCACACTTCATCTCCTATCCCATTAGACCCTCCCTCACTCATTGAGCCACACACCACAATACACTTCACACACGAGCTCTCACACGTTTACGCACACCACTTACACACCAGGCTACTCTCCCTCGATCCATTCTCACCTTTGGACACACTTACATCACAGATCATCACCATCCTTCATAACTCAGCTATCCACAGCTTTCCACATTGCACACATACACATCCTCCATGCACAGGATCCATGCCCGAGGACCATTGGTATGATGCAGATTGTTTTGGAGCTAAGGAAGCATTTACGAGGGGATATTATACACAAACAGGCACAGCGTCGCATGCAAAGCCTTACTCGCCGCAAGCGGCAGGAATGGGTTCAAGGGTTCCCTAACTCATGGACTGAGCACACCATGGTGCCCATTCATAAGTAAGGCGACGTTATGATCCCACTATATATCGGACGATCATGATTGGCCCCATATTGGCCAAATTATATGGGGCAGCGCTAGAGACGGAGTTGAGCACTCTTGTCGAGAGGAAGGGTATCAAGGCTCCAAGGCAAGCAAGTTTCAAATGAGATTACTCTACCATTGACCACATCTTCACTATGAGATGCTTGATCGACCAGGCAAGATTGAGGAAGAGGAGATTATATTGCTGCTTTGTGGACTTCCGCAAAGCTTCGACACAGTTCCCACGGAGCAACTCTTCAAAAGCCTACTCAATTTTGATGCTCTAGATGAGATGATATGGGGGATCTATGCCTTATATGAGAGTATACCTATTAGAATCAGATGTAAAGGTGGCTTATCCCACTCACTTGCTAGCACCGTCGAGGTGAAGCAAGGGTGCCCTCTTTCACCCACCCTCTTTGGTCTATATATTGATGAGATAAAGGACTTCATACGACAGCAGGGAGGGGAGGGCATTGAGGTACGAGGGACCACTGTTCATATTCTTTTATATGTTGATGAGATTGTGTTGGTTTCAAAGTCCGTAGAAGGTCTACAGCACCACCTACGCAGCCTAGGCCCTAGACGACTTCTGTATACATAGAGGGCTATCTGTGAACCTTGGTAAAACCAAGGTTATAATTTTTCATACATCAGCACAGGTGAGGAGACATAGTTCTTTCGCAGCAGCAGGCGGACCGATTGAGGTTGTCGGACCATATGTCTATCTCGGAGTGACATTCAGCAGCTTCTGGGGTTTTCTCTATGTCTAAAGCAGCCCAGGATCACATCACACGTGGATACGCAGCACTAGCCTTGATGGAGAGATAATGCCACCAGGCACACTTTCAGGAGCCCCGCACAAAGGGGTTGCTCTTTGACACTTTGGTTACACCAACGCTCATTTATGGAGCAGCCATATGGGGGCCGGGATAAGCTACATCAGCATGGACAGCATTCGAGAGGCCACAAATTCTCATGATTGCCACATTCATCTGCAGCAAGCCTTTGGTACCACATGATATCATAAGAGCATAGCTCCCTGCACCACCGATGCAAGTAGAGGCAATGTTCCAGATAGTATGCCTATTATAGAGGATCCAGAGCATGGACACAGAGCGCATCACTTATCAAGCTTTCCAAGCATCACGTGACATGGCATTAGAAGGAGATACCTCCTCATGGTACTCACATACACACGACTCGTTGGCCCATCATGGGTTTGACATAGACAGACTACCACCACTCCTGCACGACTTACAGGCCCCCACCCATTCGCTCTCCCCCCAGGAGAGGAATAGGGTCATTCGACAGGAGATATGGCATACATAATATAGAGGACATGGATTAGCCCCAGGGATACATTGCCACCGAAAATGCTCCACTACTGCGAGCATTTTCTACAGATCTCATACCAATAGCTTCATTGAGACTCCAGGATACATGCAGATATACCTACCTCACCACCTTTGAATCGTCATTGGGCAGCTTCGAGTTTCATTACATCAGCTCGAGATCGAGAGTGGTCGGACCAGGGGAGTCCCTAGAGAGGAGAGGTGGTGCTGAGTATGCCATATAGAGAGAGTGAGGAGCACTTTGTTACTAGGTGATATGCATACTCAGATCTACAAGCACAATTCCACATAGAGGAGTCACTACAGTTGTGCATGACCACTGGAGACCACTGGACGTTGGGACGTTTCCTCACAGCAGCATATGAGAGACGAGAAAAATCGTTGAAGCCCATGCATCACACACGGGTGAGTACCGAGCATACCATTATTCAGTTCTTTCAGTGAGATGGGCTACATCATACGGGGCCCCCTTCTAGAGGCATAGGGCTCACGCTCTAGTAGGCAGCGGCATAGAGAGTGCAACATCGACCACATAGGGCTGGATACAAACAACCATGGCTATACAAGGAGGATATCTCATGCATCATGATAGCCCATGACCACATGAAGAAGCACAAGCCCACCACCTGGATAGCTTTCCTTCAAGAGGCACTCAGACTGTCTCCGATGTACCACATACTCCACCGACCCCCACCCATCATCTGTACCTAGGATATACATATTCACTCCCATCATGGCGCCCCATGTATTAGGTGGTCATTAGCTGTAGAGTCAGAGCCACATCTCCCCACGCACCACTACATTATCCCCACTACCTCTCCATCACCCGGTACATTATCCTATGGTTGTTTCCATCCTTTTTCAGCCTTGATAGTCTGGTTTGATAGTCATGGACTTGATATAAACAAATTGCTGCCTTTTCAGTATGACCCAAACTCACCTCACATCCACCTCTCCCATCATGAGAGGAATGTTGTGCAAAGACATGATCTCTGGCCGCTCTACATTAGTCACACATGGCACACACCACACATGGGATCGAGACTATTGCACTATCGAGACCAGTTCATAGACATACTAGAATACGGGTTCATCCAGTGACCACGCTACATGGATACTTACATGCCTCATAGCTCGAGGGTAGCGGTTGGCCTGTTGAGAGTCTCATCACACCGACTAGGGATTGAGACAGGCAGAGCCATGGACATTCCCAGAGAGGAGCAGATATGCAGGGTATGCAAAGTAGGGATATGCAGGGTATGCAAAGTAGAGAGAGAGAGGATGAGGAGCACTTTGTATGGAGATGTAGCGCATATGATGACCTTAGAGGCAGATACGAGACTTTGTTTACAGGGCAGCCCACTCTCCGAGTGATCATGCACTCTAGAGACCTGCGACAGCTCGGGAGATTCTTACTAGAGATACACAGTCACAGAGACTCTGTACTCCAGCCTACTGCGGCAGCCTAAAGAGGAGGGAGACACAGTCAGCTCACTGACTTCTTTGTTCCACGACGTGTAGGAGCCCTCCCCCCCTCAGCTCACACACCAAGAGGGGTGACTCTTCAACAGGCTCAAACCTCTCGAGCTAGGAGACGACCCCGTGCTATAGGATATCAGGCCCCGAGACTTCACTGAAGCCAGATAGCGGAGATCCATGCTCGTGACCATCACGCCATGGAGGAGAGACGATCTCAGATGATGGTTGATCCCACTGCAGCCATCACAGCAGCCCTAACTCCACCTCCACCTATGTACCACATCTTACACCCCCCCACTAATACAGGATGGAGCTAGTTAGTCATTCAGATGCATTCTCATGCTTGTTGTACTACCCTTTTGCATATAGACTATCATAGATATCGCACTCCATGCACCCCCCACTTTCATGGATATCTCCACATGCATAGTACGGAGATCTATATCAGTTTTACCAATTTTTCCACCACTTCTATCTTTTTTCGATTGACAGAAAATACACTCATGTACATCGATATGTCTCATAGGCCGAGTTCGGCCTCCTAATAGACATATGACTCTCTCTCTCTCTCTCTCTCTCTCTCTCTCTCTCTCTCTCTCTCTCTCTCTCTCTCTCTCTCTCTCTCTCTCTCTCTCTCTCTCTCTCTCTCTCTCTCTCTCTCTCTCTCTCTCTCTCTCTCTCTCTCTCTCTCTCTCTCTCTCTCTCTCTCTTTCTCCCTCCCTCCCTCCCCCCCCCCCCCCCCCCCCTCTCTCTCTCCTCTCTCTCTCTCTCTCTCTCTCTCTCTCTCTCTCTCTCTCTCTCTCTCTCTCTCTCTCTCTCTCTCTCTCTCTCTCTCTCTCTCTCTCTCTCTCTCTCTCTCTCTCTCTCTCTCTCTCTCTCTCTCTCTCTCTCTCTCTCTCTCTCTCTCTCTACGAGAGCCACGCCCGACCATACCTATTGGGGACCTACACACATGGCATGATTATGCTCAGAGATTATATGAGGTGCCTGGGAAGCCTCCCATTCCCCAGCCACTTGAGCCTCTCCCTACTACTTCTTCTCTTTTCACATCAAAGATGGTTGAGAGGGCCATAGGACGACTGCGACATGGACGTTCGAAAGACCATACGGGATTGCAGAGCGAGCATCTCATATATGAAGCCTCCACTATAGCCCCGTTGATTGCACATGCCTTCAACCCGACTATAGGGGAGGGCTTCCCAGAGGAGTGGACTAGGCACACCATTGTGCCTATCCACAAATCTAGCGACACCCTGGACCGGGGAATTACAGGACCATCATGATTGGCCACGCCATGGCCAAACTATACGGTGCCATACTTGAGGCATAGCTAAGCTCATATGCGGAGACTGAGGGGCTACGAGCACGAGGCCAGGCAGGTTTTCGGCGAGCTTTCTCTACTATTGATCACATCTTCATTTTGCGCTGCCTCATTGATGGGGCAAGGGTGCGGAAGAAGAGACTATATTGCTGCTCTGTGGACTTCCGCAAAGCTTTTGATACAGTGCCACGAGAGAGGCTCTTCCAACGCCTTCAAAGCTTGGGAGTACTATCAGGGATGATTTGGGCCATCTATGCACTCTATGAGCATGTGACTGGGAGAGTACAGTGTCCAGGAGGTATGTCTGAGGCCATTGCTAGCACCATCGGTGTTAAGCAAGGCTGCCCGCTCTCTCCCACTCTATTTGGTCTCTACATCGATGAGATTGAGGACTACATTCTCCGAGCTCGAGGAGAGGGTGCAGACCTCCCTGGTACACCTGTCCACATTTTATTATATGCCGATGACATTGTCTTGATTTCAGAGTCACTCGAGGGATTACAGCGCCACTTGGATGCCCTCGATGAGTTTTGTACACAGAGGGGCTTGACAGTAAACCTTGGCAAGACCAAGGTCATGATCTTCCACACCTCCCCCATGGTGAGGAATGGAGAAGGATTCACAGCCAGCGGTGGACAGATTGAGGTGGTCACTTCCTATGTCTACCTCGGAGTCACATTCACGAGCTTACCTGGCCCCTTCAGCATGAGACAGGCAGCCACCGATAGACTCACATGAGGATATGCAGCTTTAGCCATGTTAGAGCGGAGATGTCACCAGGCACACTTCCAGGAGCCCCGCACGAAGGGATGGCTATTTGACACACTAGTCCGACTAGCTATGATGTATGCTACGACAGTTTGGGCCCCATGCCTCACAGTCACCCGGTGGAGTGCGATCGAGAGGCCCCAGGTACGTATGATCTCGCGACTATTTCGCGGGAAACAGTCGGTACCACATGACATCATCAGGGCAGAGCTAATTGCACCACCCATGGTAGTAGAGGCACTATTCCATACTATCTGCTTTATTCAGTGAGGGAGCTCCCTACACATAGACTCACACGCAGAGCTTTTGAGGCATCTATACAGATATCAGAGTCAAGATATGAGAGAGCTTGGTACACTCAGGTTAGAGTATGGTTTGATAGGCATAGGCTTAATATGGACAGATTGCCGCCTTTTCAATACGACCCAGACTCACCTCACATCCACCTCTCTCGTCATGAGAGGAATGTTGTGATGAGACATGATCTTTGGAAGCTCTACATTAGTCAGACATGGCACACACAACACATGGAATCGAGACTATTGCACTATCGAGACCAGTTCTTAGACATCCTAGCGGACGGTTTCATCCGGCGGCCACGTTACATGGATACTTACATGCCTCATAGCTCAAGGGTAGCGATTGGCCAGTTGAGAGTCTCATCACATAGACTAGAGATTGAGACGGGAAGAGCCGCAGACATTCCCAGAGAGGAGCGGATATGCAGGGTTTGCAGAGTAGAGATGGAGGATGAGGAGCACTTTGTATGCAGATGTAGCGCATATGATGGCATCAGAGGTAGATACGGGACTCTATTTACAGTGCAGCCCACCCTCCGAGAGATCATGGACTCTAGAGACCAACGACAGTTCGGGCGATTCCTACTAGAGATACAGAGTCACAGAGATTCCCTACTCCAGCCTACTGTAGCAGCCCGTACAGGAGGGAGACAGAGTCAGCTCACTGAGTTCTTTACTCCACGACGGGCTGCAGCCCTCCCCCCCTCAGCCCACACACCGAGAGGGGTGACTCTTCAGCAGGCTCAAACTGCTCGAGCTAGGAGACGACCCCGTGCTAGAGGATATCGGGCCCCGAGACTTCACCGACATCAGATTGCAGAGATCAAGGCTCGTCACCATCGCGCCATGGAGGAGAGACGATTCCAGATGATGGCTGATCCCGTTGCAGCTATCACAATGGCCCTGACTCCACCTCCACCTATGTATCACATCTTACACCCACCCACTAGCACAGGATGGAGCTAGTTAGTCGTCTCAGATGCATTCCCATGCTCGTTGTACTACCCCTTTGCATATAGACTATCATAGATATCCCACTCCATACACCCCCCACTTTCATGGGTATCTCCACATGCATATCACGGAGATATGTATCAACTTTACCAGTTTCTTTTTCAGCACTTTTATCTTCTCTGATAGACAGAAGATACACCCATGTACATCGATTTGTCTCATAGGCCGAGTTCGGCCTCCTAATAGATGTAAAAACACTTTCTTTCTTTCTTCTTTCTCTCTCTCTCTCTCTCTCTCTCTCTCTCTCTCTCTCTCTCTCTCTCTCTCTCTCTCTCTCTCTCTCTCTCTCTGTGAGAGAGAGAGATACACAGAGATTCGGACTCCACCGTTAATCAATGCCAGCTATCCGTCAAGAGGATTCATTATGGAACCCTAAAAAACCCTAACTTCTAAGGCACATACAAATAAAAGAGGAAAACGGAACGAATAGAAAGAAAAGAGGTGGAAGAGATGATCAGTAAAGCTGTCAGAGAAGTAAAAGAAGAGGAAGACAAAGCATTAAATCAAGAAATGAGAAGAGCCTTTGAGAAGATCAAAGCCTTGGAAGATCAAATCAAAGACGTTAAAGAAGACCGAGAAATGGAGAGACTAAAGGAAAGAGAACTATGTCTCAAGAGGCAACAAGATTGGGTTGAAGAGAAAAAGATCGTGCAAGAACAAATCGAGGCCCTCGAGGCATCGATAGCCTCCCTCTGCCCAAAAGAAGGTGAACTTAGAGAAGATACAAGGGGAGCGCTTAAAATGGAGCTCACTAAAGCCTTGACAACGAGCATTGACACCAAGCTCGAGGCAACCAAAGAAAGATGGGTTGAAGTAATGAGGAAAAACATCAAAAAAAAAGAGGCAAAAGAAGAAGATGCTCTTATTGTACAGACCACCGTTGAGGAGGAGATGATGAGACTAGCTTCATGCCTTAATGTGTGGGTCGTGGGTATATTAGAAAAAGAAGGCGCCACCCCCGAGATGGATGGGAAGACACTATGTAAGAAGCTTGGTTACAAGGAAGAAGAGGCCCTCCCATTCATCAAATGTTGGAGAGCATGAAAAGATCTTTCAAAGAAAAGAGCTCTAATTCTGCAGTTCCCCTCTGAAATAGTAAGATCCACCTTCATTTGCAAGAGAGTGGTTTTGAGGGGGCTTGAAGGTCCCCCAATTCACCTAGATGACGATCTCACACCCATGCAAGTAGCAAAGCCATACTAAAGGAATTCACAGTCTGTGAGAATTTGAGGAGATACATCTTGCAGTGTGAAACTACAATGGCGATTCATGGACACAACTAGAGAGGCTCAAGGAGGTGAGCAAATATAGAGATATTATTTTGTTGACAAAGACACATGAGAGCCCTAATAGGAGCCTACCTTGGGTGCATGGCTTCCGGTGGGAGTCTACATACAGAAATTGTACACGCCACCACACTACGAGAGGATCAAGGGAGTAGCGATACTCTTCAAAGATGGATTTCAGAGCAGGATATAGGTCATCGCACAGGACTCACATGCCAGATACCTTTGGATCCAATTACAGCTCTCACAAGAGAGGACGATCTACATTGATTATGCTATTTTGCACCCTCTGGCTCCCGATTCCATCATGGATCAGGAGGAGGGCTCACCTTATACTTTTCTATCAGAGAACATTGAGTACTCTACTCTAGGGGGAGTCTTCCTCATGGGAGACTTCAACGCCAAAACGGCTGTTTCATGTATGTCTACATAGTGCAAGTAAATGCTCGGTCATGGAAAGCCAATAGGGGTTGTTTTTAATGTGAATGGGCTGGTTTATGTGTATTCTAGCATGTCCTTGGTTGTTTTCAACAGATTACGGAGCTTCTCAATCTTTGGTAAGAGACCATTGGTACCAAACTGGAAGTCCTCAACTTTGTTGGAATCTGAGTGACAAGTATCGTACTCTTTTTGTTTTTCTTTATTTTTTTTCCTTTCAACAATTCTTTTGAGGTGTGGCTCTCTACCGGGACCTGAAGCTTCATCTTTCTAAGTCCATTAGTTGATTCATTTCAAAGTGCTGCGCTTAATAGAGAGTACAGACGTTGAGCTAAGCTCATTAAGCTATGCAACTGAGTGATTTTAGTATAGGGGGCATCGACAAATATTCATTGCACCTTTTTGCTGATGATTTCCCTATCTAAAGAGAGGCAGCACCTAGAGATCCAGGAACTTACCTACCTACAGAGATTGAAAAAAGGAGAATTGTTTCAGACAAGACCGTAGATGCAATGCTGCAAAATGAGGCCATGATCGTGAGCTGAACCTTTCAAGTTCATATACGTCAGTAATGCTTGAGCCCCTTGCTTCCTCAGCAGTAGGTGCCTCTACCTTCATGATTCCTATTATGTGAATTCCGATTTCAAGTTTCTATATTGCAATAGATATTTGCACGTGATATGTAAGGAGTCAAATATTGCTACCGGTATGTTCATCGCTCCCAAGTTTATTCTGGAGGACGATCTTCCCCTCTGTGATGGAGAAAATCTCGTGGACATCTTGTGACATCACTATACTATGCAGAGACAAGGATTTATAAGCAGTAGAAGAGTTCAGAAGCGAGAGACAATAGTACACACCTATGTTGGTGCAACAATGAAGTAGAGCCGAACTGAATGCCGATGATAAAAGAATGATCAATGCTAACCTGACCGAGAGCAGCGCAACTCGCCATGAGACAGAAGAGGGTATTTGCGGATTCCGGACTGACAAGCGCCATTGAAAGTTTCGGTGCTCCTCGGTGGTGTCCCGAGAGGAGCTGGCGCAAAGTTCCCGTAAAAATGCCATTGCAACGAAGGCTGAACTGCAGAGGTCGTGCCCGAGAAAGCTTAAGATAGCACCGATTCGAGCATATGATCGGGGGCCTCTGCTCTTGGGGAGGAAGGCGGAGGACAGCAGTGGCCAGGAGTGACAGCGCTGCCATCCTCCGGAGTATCTTTGAAATTGGATAATCGAGGGGTCCGTAGAATCTCCATGTCACTTGGTCATCATTGAGCTGCTTTCGACATTGGCCCACAAACTATGACTACTAACATGTTATGGCTTAGGCCAGTTAAACCCAGTTGAAACCATGTTTCATTCAGTTGTAAACTTGTCTAACCCGTGCTTTGTGGGATACGGGAGGTCCCGCGGGTACTATGCCCATTCACTTGTACAGTTGCAATTTCAAAGTTCAAGTCTGGGGGAGTAGGCTTCGGCTGAACCTCCATTTAAAAAATTAAAAAAAATAAAAAAATAAAAAAAAAAGTCACTCCCAACCTCATAAGGTGGAGGCTTGAGCACCGAGGCTGGGTTCACATAGAGTCGGTAGAATTTTCATGCATTTTGGCTCTTTTTCGGGCGGAAGAGTGAAGAAACTAGAGAAGCCATCGCTTGGGTGTTCACATAAAGAAGGTGAAAATAGAAAACCTTATTTTGAGCCGCTGCCCTTTGTGAACAATAAAATAGCCAAAATTCATATAAATATAGTTCAATCTCGGTGAAAAGTTAAATAAAGTATTCATTTTTAATATGATGTGGCACTTGGTACACTTAACCGGTGAGGGGGGAGGCCGAAACAAACTTACGAGTTCAATGCCGTGAAATTAAAAAGTCACTGTACCTCTGCCCTTTGTGGATAGTGGGTGACACACGTCCATAAATTACTAGATATAACCATAATAAAAAACATGCCACCGTTCATTGTGAACCCGCACTGAGTGTACAATGAATTAAAAAGACTCACACCCAATCTTGTAAAGTAGAGGCATCCATACATTGGATACAAGGCCTAAAATTGACACATGTTTTGCATTGGGGTTTTTACTTGTCAAAACACCTTCTTTATTTTTGTGCATGTCAATTGAAAGGTTTGAGGTTGGATTTTCCATGTCATATGAAAAGAAAGGATAAAAATCCCATGTTATTATATACATACTACACATTTTGAGAATTTGTAGAGTGCCACCTCCTTCATAACCAAAACAACATGACAATTATTTGAGTGCTTAGCTAAGGCATGATATCCACCTCCTTCATAACCAAAAACAATATGACAATTATTTGAGTGGAAACAGAGCTTCTTATTTACATGGGTTACTTTGTATTTCTTCATGAGGGAGGGTGACTCTTAGTCATGTTCTGATGGAAATGATTAAAACAGGAATCGAAAGGATGAAACATCGACCTCTATATACTCATTTGTCATGCCTTCTTGCATTGAGTACTTTTATTTATGTGCTTCATGCGTTGGGTTATTAGGACATAATGGATATGGAATCGATTGGGCGCTTGTTATGGTAAGGTTGTGAACAGTTTGGTAGTGTAATTTAAGGAAATAGAACTTTTACTTTTACTTTTACTTTCATGCTACGGAAATAGGACTACAAGCTTTTTTTCGGGATAATAAGAAAGTCTGAACTCTGCATAGATTTCTATGTAATCAAATATAATCTTTTTGGGGCCAAATATGTCTATGTTTTTTGTACCCTGAGTTAAAACAATCTCTCTACTCAAAATGATCAATGTCTTACTCTATGATTTCTTTTTTCCAAAAGGAAGTTTGGTTTTCTTTTTCAAAAGGAAGTTCGGCTTACTGTATGAATAGAGTGTTTGTCATTCTAGCACAATGGCAAGTACCAACGTGAGGAGATCCACCTCATAATTGTCAATCTGTGGAGACGTGAGGACTAGTATGATGATTATGAGCAAGTGACGGCACAAGTGCATGAGTGAGAAGCACACAAACATGCACACACATACACACACACACAGTGCACACAAGGCAAGAACAAGAGAGGAACAAAGAAGTTCTTCTTACTCAAAAACTCTCTTATAATAGCTCAAAACTCTAACAAGCTAACCTCAAAAATGAGCTCTCTAGCTCTTTTTATAGTTTTTGACTAGGTTTTGACCCTGTCCAGGCCTAGTGTCCAGCATAATTAAAAATTAGGTTCCAAGGCTTATTTGAGGGCTCAAACGAAGTCTAAAAATTATGAAAATGGTATGTAACTACTTCTAATCCTCCTCAAGCTCGAGGACTCCTCGGCTTGCACAAAATGGAGTAGGAATAATGGAAAATGGTATTTACAATGGTGTGAAGTGACTAAAATCACTGTTTGGGAAGTATTTCGTCATGAAAAATTGTGTGGCCTACTTGTCGGATCTGCATTGACTGCTTTGCCTGATTGGTCCGTCTCTCTACCCCGACTCGCTTCATTGGCTCCTTTGTCTTGTAAGGCCTTGATTGCCCTGGCTACTACCAACACCCCCCTCTCTCGCGTTTGTCGTCCCTGACAGGCCCTTGTTGGTAGGAGTGCTTGATGTAATACTCAACGACGCCTGTGTTCAGGTGATGTTCTTGAATATGCAATCCTCGAGCCAAATCTATCATGAGCTTATCCCAATCTACTGGATCTAGAATTTTTGGATGTGGCAAGTGTAACTGGTCGGCATGTATGGCTTGTTCCACTGCAAAGAGATGTAACACATGTGCTGGTTTGGGAATGAAAATTTCCAAATGATATTCCCAAAACCCAATAGAGAACATTTCTTCAAAGGTCTGCTTGTAGCAAGCAGGTAAATACTTTATGCGTGCATGCCACGCATAGATTATGTTTATGGAGGGGTTCTGGCTCATGTCATAGACCAAATCTCTGCTACCTTCGAAAAAGCTAGGTGCCAAAATATATGGTGTTTGTACCTTGTGGAAGGTCTGAATGACGTATTGTAGAGATCAGGTTTTCATACACATCATGGTGGCGATGTCTGATACCTTTTTTAAGCGTGCAGATCAATGACGTATTGTAGAGATCATGTATGCTATGGTGGGTGGTGCTCTAAGTGGAGCAAAATATGGATAATTAACCCAATCCGAGCATATTTTATTAATGCGGACTTTGATGGCAAAAGCTTTTCATGATCTACGATGGATTACTGGACAATAACATGGGTTATATTTAATATATAATGGCATTATGGTCCATGTGCGCATCATTTTTGGATAGTCTGTGAGTAGTCTCTCATGCTAGTTGGGTTGAAAAATCAAGCCTGTAGATGCGTCTGCTGGTAGATCATCAGGCTCAAACTAGGTGGCGAATGTAGGCTCTTTTCTTGTATGTCTTTTAATCTCCGCATTATAGTCAACTAATAATACAGAGTAGGGCTTATACTGCATTTTTTATGTGGTAATCAGGCATTGACGGGAGAGGTTCCGAAAGTAAGCGGACCTGAGAATGGTTTCTTCTAGATTGGAAGGGGACTGGACCTGCACGGCCACTCTATTATCATGTGTTTGAGCCAATCTGGTACTTTGATCTCAAATATATCTCGTCCCTCTTTCGTGATATGCCCAGCAGGTACCAGCATGGGATCATAAGGTTCTTCAAAACTCTCTTCGATCGGAATCTCTACCACGGTTTCGGGTTTCGGTTCTTCAATAGGAGAGGGTGGCTTCTCATATGGTAGGAGTCTTGCTTTGAGTTCTTCCACCTGTTTCCTTAGGGCTTCCACTTCAGACTCTAGCTTTTCATATGATTCCAAAAAATTGGCATGCTCTTCAAGAAGTAATCGTATGTCTTCTGATGGGATTGCTCGATACTTTGTAGGGCTAATCTCCGTGTTTGTGGTACCTTCCATAATAGCTTCCAAATTTTCTTGATTTTGTTGTTGTATCATCTTGTTCTCTTCCAATGCTGCAGCCATGTGCTTCCATAGTAGGCCTAGATTTCGTCTTAGTTTAGCATTCGTGAGCATCTGCGCTTGGAGCATGTTTTCCAATTCTTTGACTGCTTGAGTATCCACCTTTAATGTCTTGGACTCCATTTGTGTGTGCTTGTTGTAGAGTGGAGTATTCGTCCTGAGCGTTTCGTTGTCGGCTTCCAGGGAGGTGAGTCTTGCTTGTAGTCTCTGCAACTCTGCCTAGAAGGTAGCATTGCACTCTTCAAATTGTTGATACTCTTATTGTAATTGATATGCACACTGAATTAACATATTGAATGAATTATTTACATTATGAGATGTGAGGGGAGCAGTTTAGAATGCAGAGGGAATGGGATTGGGAATGGGAGTTATGGATGTTGTGTCTACCAACGAGGTGGTGATTGGTGAGGTGGTGAGTAGGAGAGTGGGTGATGGTGGAATCATGGGGGGAGGAGGAGGTGATGTGGATGGTGAAATGTCCATGGGGTCCGACAGTGTGGTACGTGCAGGTGCTACCATGTATGTGGGTATGGTAGGTGAAGTGAGTGTAGTGTCTGTGTATAGTGACATGGTTGTGAGTTTTTTTGAACCTAGCATTTGAGGAGCAAGAGCACGAATGAATTGTTCCCTGAACGACATGTAATGAGATGGGCTGATTGTGGTGAGTGAGGTGTAGGGGGCGGATGGGATGTATAGATCCCTAGAAAGGGGAATGTGTGAGTATGGGTAAGCAGGGAAGCCTAGACTACCTTCTGTGGGCCATTGATTTTCGGCCTTTGAATTGTTGCACTCTTTTCCAGATTAAGGCTCTCTCGATCGGGATGTCATAAGCGAAACATCTATAAATAATCCTAGTCAATGCACAACATCCATACAAGACTGATTTTTGTGTCCATCTCTTGTGAGCCAAGTGTATTTGATCGATGATCGAGTGGGCTAGGTTGATGGTGAGGTTCTGTGTCTCTTCCAAATACAAACTGAACCATATTTTCTTGGGTGGCATAGTAAATATATTTTGGGTGGGAAAAGCAAAGTGCTGCATGCACATCTAAAGGTGAGCTGCGATATTGGGTATCATGGCCACCATGTCCTTAAGCTTGGTGAGGTTCCTACTTTTCATGCTATCATGTACCAGGACCTCCTTTTCTATGGCTATGTGCATTCCTCCCATATCTAGGGCCTCTCGCACTAAGTTGTTGGTTAACTTAAACCTCTTTAGCTCATTTCGCTTTGTTAGAGATGGGAGGAAAAATGTACTCGAACCTTTGGGGTGCTTGCTCGGAGTCAAGGTGTTGATAAGATAGTAGCATCTCATGAAGTTGAGCTTTGGGAGCTAAGCACCGAAGTATGCGTCCAATCTTGCTTTCTCCCATATTGGGCATAATGATTTTGCATTTTGTAACTTTTCAAATTTCCACGTAAAGAAATGCTACTTGCCTTGCTTTCCATTGAATTCCAACTTTGACTCCCAGACGTATAATCCTTCTCCCAAGGGTCCTCCAACTTCACTAGACCAATGGGAAGCTTTGCCGACAGTGGTGTGGCTGCTCGAGGGGTCTTGTATAGGTATAATCTGAATAGTGTGTAATTCTTTCGGTCTTTCATTGTTCTTGGGCATCATAGGTAAGCTCTCCATATCAACCACTTGTTGGCTTGTGCCTGCTTGAGAGTTGGTTCGTGCCACGTCAGCCATGCTATTATTGGGAGCGTCTGATGATCTTATCTACTGGAAGAAGAAAATCACATTAGCATTGCGTAGGAAACATGATAATACTGTGTTCCATCTACAATACTAGCATGTCATACTTTGGGGTTAGAAGTTGGTTGAGTGGGGTATTGTGTGTTTGTGAGTTAGAGTTACGAGGTCAATGATGTCCTTATATGCATAACCGGTTGTGCAATGTACTCAAATGCATCTATGTCTATGCACAATACTTAAGATGGTGGGGTCAGGAAATTTATCACAGAGTCTAACCCTCCAAACTTTATGTGTGAGATGGTTTCTTTTGGCTGCACTGGTCTTCTCATGTTTTCGAATCATGTCATCTTGGATTTGAGACTTTTTGAGTACCCATTTCCAAGTAGTTCTAGGCGTGATCGCATGTGTGTAGTGTTGGAATGTAGATGTGTGCCCTGAAGTGTGTGATGTGAATGATTGAGAATGGCATTTCAGGCTTATGAGCTTATGTGAGTGTACTTGAGCATGGAAGCAGGTCTTGGGCACCCAGATTTGTTATGCATTGGGGTCAGCCATCATCGACCACTTTGGAACCCAAATAGAATATTCCATTTTGGGAGAATTCTCGAACACTCTTTCTGTGTAACTGATAACAATGATGTATTGAGCACGTGAACCCTTAGTTGGAGGATTAATAGGACTGACAAAGTCTATTCCCCACTTAGAGAATGCATGGCCACCCATCATGGGTTTCAATGGTATCTCATCTTTGTGTATCGAGTATTGAGTTTGCTGACATATATCACACCTCTTCACCTAGGTATGTGCATCCATGTGAAGCGTTGGCCACCAAAGACCTCCAAATAGCATTGACCCTATCTAGTCCAAAGTGTCCTCGTGCTACACCTTGATGAGCAGTCTCTAAGATTTTGAGATATTCACTCTCATGGACAGACAACTTAAGGTATTCGTCTTTTCCTGGTTTGTATAGAGTACCACCTATGACTATGTAATCTAGTGCTTCCTGCTCTAAACTCTTTTGTCTTATCAATGTTATCTCTTGAGAGAATGTTTTTGTCCTCAAAAAGGTTACTAATGGTTCACTCTAATCTTGCACTATAGACACTGGATACAAAGTAGCATGTTCCACTAGAGGTCTAGTGCTGCAGATTTGGAATTCCTTGCACATTCTATGGACATCTGTCTCCATTGTTTGCCAATATACCACTAACCATTGCGATGTCTGTAAAGTTTGATGCTTGGAGTGATGTTGTTGTAGCACACCTACATGTGCTATTTGCAACCACTTTGCATGTTCATCTTCATCTACACAACAAGCCAATATGTCTTGATTAATGTGCTTCTACATGGTGCTTGCCATGATGTGATATTTCTGAGACCTCATCACTTCTTTATCGTTGGCTCTCAATACAGGAGTTTAGGTCCACAGGTGAGGATAGGCACTATATTTTTAGCCCATGCAGGCACTACCTCTAGATTGAACAAGTAAGCATCAGGAAGGTCATCCGATGATCCTTGAGGGGACTCTCCTGAAGTTAGTATAGAGAGGTGATCTGCCCTAAGGTGAGTCCTATCATTCTTAACCACAACTTCAAAGTCGTACTCCGTTAGTACGAGGAACCATCTTACTAATCCTAATATGCCTATATTGCAAGGATTTTTCATTAGATTTAGCAATGTTTGATTATCTATAAAAAATTTAAACTTATTTGCAAGCAAATAATGCCTAAACTTTTTAACCGCACATACCATGCCTAATCCTTCTCTTTTAGTAGTGGTGTAATTTTGTTCATCCATATTTAATTGTCTACTGGCATAAGAAATTGGAAGATCCATATTACCTTCACCAATAGGTTGTGCTAGTAGACACCCGATTGCATAATTGGATGCATCCACATGAACATGAAATGGCTTGGTCCAATCTGGTGTGGTCAAGATTGGTGCTGAACATAACCATTGCTTAAGCTCATTAAAGGATTTTTCACATTCATTTGTCCATTCCAATTTAGTCAAAAAAGCATATAGAGGCTTTGCAATGATGGCATACATGTGAACGAAACATCGGTAATAAGCACAATGCCCCATGAAATCTTGTACCTAATTGGCATTCTTTGGCCTAGGTAGCTCTGCAATAGCTCTCACTTTCTCTTCATCTGTGGATATGCCATTCTTTGATACTATGTCTCCTAGAATTTTGCCTTGCGTGACCATGAAAACACACTTTTCTCTCAAGCAGACCTGATATTCTCTACATTTTTCAAAAGATTTGTTTGAGTTCAGATATATGTATTTGTCTAATGTTGGAATGTGCATAGAGATCATCAACATAGACTTCCGAGTTTTTATGCAATAACTCTTTAAACACATGACACATCAGCCTTTGGAAGGTAGTTGGCGCATTGATAAGCCCAAATGGCATTACCCAAAAAGCAAATATGCCCCACTCTATAGCAAAAGAAGTCTTATGTTGATCTTACAGATCAATGGCCACTTGATTGTAGCTAGAAAAGCCATCAAGGATGTTGTACATTTCCTTGCCTATTACTCTTTCTAATAGATGCTGAGTGATAGGAAGTGGATAACTATCTCTAATGGTGGTTGCATTAACGTTCTTTAAGTTAATGCATACATGTAGCTTGCCATTCTTTTTGGGCACCACTACAATGGGGGATACCCATTCGATGTGCTCAATTTCATAGATAAATTCGGCTTCTACCAAACCATCTATCTCTTCCTTGATCTTGGTTGCATAATTGTCATTATATGTGTATGGATTCTACTTAGAGGGTTTGGCTTCTGAGGTCATGGGAATCATATGTGAGCATATATCAAGGTCTACTCCTTTTAAGTCCTTATAACTCTAAGCAAATACATCTCTATATTCTCTTAATAACGCAATCAAATCTTGTTTCTCTTCCTCGGTGAGGTCATGTCCTATGTATGTGCATCTTTCTTCTCCTTCTTCTAGGGTTACAACAACTTTCTTGGTTGTCTCTTTGTTATCATAGGCCTCTTCTCCTATGGATTCTCATTTAGGCATCCTTATCATGACTCTCCTATCTCCTATCTCATACTTCTTTTAATTTTCAGGGACCTCAAACAAAAAATTCCTCCTCATCTGGTGAGGCTTCTATCTTCTTCCTCTTCGTGCCTTCACTCTTGGTGGTCACTTGCATAGTTAACCTCACATCATTCATAAGCTCTTCGTGCTCGTGGGGATGTACTTCTACTTCACCTAGGAATTCTTCTTTTGATGCACAAAAAGGGCCCATAATGATTGACTCTAGATCTGAGTCACTTGTTGGAGTTAGACGTCTGCGGAAGCACGCGAACAGCACAAGGAAGAAGAAGAAGCTTGGAGCACAACACACAAGACTGAATGTATTACTAGAGAATGTACAAAGATAAGTAGCCCATTAGGGCAATAGGCGTATATACAAGCCGGGGGAAAAAAACCTCCTAAAGAGGGAAAAAAGTGCCCCGGCGGTCCTAGAGTGTTCACACACATCACTACCAAAATATATCAACAAATCCCCCCTGGAAGTGATGCGGTGAACAAGGAGCTGGCACTCATGTATAAGGAAGTGCCGAGCTATGTGGAAATCACTCCACAAAAGGAAGTAAGCCCAAAGCTTTGCGGAAAGCTTCAAACTTCTCCCTAGGCAGAGCCTTCGTGAAAAGGTCTGCAATGTTCTCCTGCGTGGGCACATATGCCAAGCTGATCTCCCCAGCAGAGAACCTCTCCCTGACATAGTGATAATGCACCTCAATGTGCTTAGTGCGAGCATGGAACACAGGGTTCCTCGCAACTGCCAATGCGCTCTGACTGTCAGTGAAGATGGTGGTGGCAGAAGACTGGCCAACACCCAAATCAGCCATAAGGCGTCTGAGCCACACACACTCAACAGTCGCTGTGAAAGCTGCCCTATACTCAGCCTCACAACTGGAAGTGGCCACAGTAGGCTGCTTCTTGCTCAACCAAGATATACATGAGCTACCAAGCATGAAGCAAAAACCACTGGTGGACACACGAGTGTCATAGCAACCAGCCCAATCTGAGTCAGAAAAAGCATGCAAATCTGGCGGTAGTGATCCCCCCTTGGGATAAAACAACCCAAGTAGCCGAGTACCACTCAAGTAGCGAAAGATGCGCTTAACCGCTTTCCAATGCGTGACTCTTGGGCAATTCATAAACCTGCTCATCTGTGAGACAGCAAACTGAATATCTGGCCGAGTAATGCATAAGTAAATCAAGCATCCAACGGCCTGCTGATAGAGAACAGCATCAAATGCATCTCCAGCATCATGAAGACTCAATCGTAAACCTGTCTCCATAGGAGTGGCAATAGGCTTACACTCTTCAAGGCCAAAACGCTACAATAATGTGTCAATATATTTTGTTTGACACAAAGCCATTCCACCATCAACTTGCATAAACTGAATGCCCAAATAGTGATGCAAATGCCCCAAATCAGACATCTCAAATGAGGCATGCAAATCAGCCTTGAAATCAGCAATATGCTTCTCAAGAGGACCAGTGAGCAGCATGTCGTCTACATAGACAGCAATGATCAGAAGCACATCATTAGCACGCTTAACATATAAGGTGCTTTCAGTTGGACTGTTCTCAAAACCATGTGCAATCAGATAGGCATGTATTTTCTCATACCAAGCACGTGGTGCTTGCTTTAAACCATATAACGCCTTCTTTAACCTGCACACCTGGTTTTCATGCCCTTTCTGCACAAAGCCACGGGGCTGAAAAACATACACTTCTTCATGCAAGTCACCATTCAGAAATGCTATTTTAATGTCCAACTGATGTACATTCCAACCATGATGGGCTGCAAGTGCACAAATGCTCCGAACAGTAGTCATACGGCATGTAGGTGCAAAGGTCTCATCAAAATCAATGCCTCTTTCCTGCGCATAACCCTTTGCAACAAGCCTAGCCTTATACCTGTCAACTGTACCATCAGGTTTACGCTTCAGCTTGTATACCCACTTAGTGCCAATGGCCTTCTTGCCAGGAGGCAAGTCACATAAAGACCATGTACCATTCTTCATTATAGCATCATATTCAGATTGCATAGCAGCCATCCAATTTTCTGAATTTTGTGCTTCATCAAAAGAAACAGGCTCATTCTCATCACAGAGACTAGATGCAGCCATAGCATAGCAATCTGATGCAAAGGAGGTACTATGAGAGCCTGAACGAGTACGATATGACAAAGGTGCATCTAATTTGCTGTCACGCAAAGTCTGCACCAACCATTTTGGCATAGTTTTTGTCTGTTCAATATCAGCTCTCTCATCAACAAGTGCATCATGTAAATCTGCATCAGAAATGGAATGATCTGCATCATCATATGAAACCTGCAAAGGCTGAGAAGTTGCCTCATTAGGACCAGTGCTAGCCTGTCCACCTGTAAAAAGAGGCATCAAAGTATCATACATGTCTTTGGAGCTAACAGATGTCTCCTTAGTACATGAAAGCAATGGCTGAATAGCATCTTCCACAAAGACAACATCACGGCTAACCAGAATGCGTTTAGTATGTGGATGATACAGACGATAACCTTTACTTTCAGAACTGTACCCAACAAAAATACATTTTACTGCCTTATCATCCAATTTTCTGCGATGTTGTTCAGGCACTAATGCATATGCCAAACAACCAAAAACACGCAGATGAGCAACAGATGGCTTGCGGTCATGCCAAGCCTCATATGGAGTGATGGACTGCAACGCTTTGGTGGGACACCTGTTCAGTACATATGCTGCACACATGACAGCCTCAAGCCAGAAACTATGTGGTAAAGCCTGACTTTTGACCATGCACCTCGCCATCTCCATGAGTGACCTGTTCTTTCGTTCAGCAACTCCATTCTGTTGAGGTGTATACGGCACTGTACACTGGTGTTTTATCCCACGTTCAGCCAGAAATGCATTAAAATCTGAAGACATATATTCCCCCCCTCGATCAGAACGGAGGGTGCCCATTTTACATGCTGACAGATTTTCAGCCAAAACCAAAAACTGTTTGAAGCACATGAACACTTCGGACTTTGCTTTGAGTGGATATACCCATGCATGCCTGGAAAAATCATCAATGAAAGTCACGAAGTAAAGGTAATTTCCAAAAGAGGGTGTCTGCATAGGACCACAGACATCACTATGTACAAGCTGCAATTTCTGCATAGCCCGAACTGAACCATCTTTTGGAAAGGAAGAACGCTGCATTTTGCCCAAAATACAGCCTTCACAAACATGTTTTCCAGGTGCCTCAAGTTTGGGCAAGGAGGACACCATTTCAGATTTCTGCAGGCGTAACAAACTAGCAAAATTCAGATGACCAAAGCGTGCATGCCAAAGCTTTGCATCTGACATAGCCTGAGAATCATGAACTGCACATGCCGAATCATTCACAGATCTTTCATAGTCTATGAGCTTATACAGCCCACGACATAAAATGCCAGAAGCAATAATCACATCGCCATTTGAGAGATCATGGACTGTACACCTGTCATCAACGAATTTCACAACCAAGCCAATCTTGGCTAATGCAGAAACTGATAACAGGTTCTTTTTGATCCCTGGCACAAATAAAGCATCTGACAAAGTGAAAGAACTACCATCAGCAGTAGTCAGAATGATCTTACCAACTCCCATAACAGGATAAGAGGAGTTATTGGCGCATGTGACAGTATTCCCTTTAGGGGCAGGCTCGAGTGAAGAGAAGAAACTGCGCTGCGAGGTAATATGTTTGGTCGCCCCACTGTCAAAGTACCAAACATCTGAGTCTATTGCAGACATGCACTGATCATGAGAAGATGGGTCAAAACTGCAGACAGTAGTAAACGCCCATTCTTCTTCCTGCACAAGATTTGCAGACTCTGTTTTTGGTGTAGAGGCCTCTGCAACAACCATTCCAGCCTCTTTCTTCTTTGCCTCTTTAGCAGCCAGTTTTGGATAGTTCTTTATAATATGATCATTTCCTTTACAGTACTTGCAGAACAATTTCTGCTTTTCTGATTTCTTCTCATCTTTATCCTGGTTCTTCGATTGTGCAGCATTTGCAAATTTCTGCTTACTAGTAGAAGAGCTCCATTTTCCTTTGCCCTTCTGACTAGCCAGGAAAGCTTGATCTGCAACACGCATAATGGACCTGTTCTGCCTGGACTGATCTTCCTGCAACAGAACAGAGACTAATTCCTCAAATGACAAGGCATTCGGATTGCCTTTCATCATCAATCGAAGAGTAGAGGCAAAGCTCTGATATGAATCAGGAAGGCCATTCAGAACGGTCTGCACAAGTGAGCTATCTGGTATAACCTCATCAGCAAAAATCAATTGTTCCTTCAGGTCTTTGATCTTTGTAAGAAAACTGTCCATCGAATCACCTTCATTCATGTGCTCACTCTCCAATTGTTTTCGGAGGTAAGCAACACGAGCCTCATTCCTAGCCTGGTACAAAGTGGTAAGTGTATCCCAAGCATCCTTTGCTGTTCTGCAAGAGCGAATATGAGGAATAATGGCACGTTTGACAGACAAAGCTATCAATGCATGTGCCTGGGCATCTCTGCCATCCCAACGAATCTGCTCTGCAGTAGGTGCTACAGAAACAGCAGCACGAACAGGAATCTGCGGAATATCATCTTCGACACCATCTTCATCAGCTCCAACACTTGTATTTGCAGTACCTGTCGTTACAGGTGTAACAGGACGTCTTTCAACACCCTGCACAATGTTCCACAATCCTTTTGCAACCAGTACATGTCGCATCATATAAGCCCATAATGGGTAGTTGGTACCATCCAACTTATCCTCAACAGCCAACATACGGAATACATCACTGCTTTCAGCCATGGCCGGTGACTAAAATACCTTGATGCAGAAAATTGACTCTATCTCAAAAAGTTGAACAGAACTGCCCAGACGAGTTCTGCTAGACCTGTAGCAGACTTCGAGACGCTTAAACTGGCGAACAGAAACTGGTATATACCTTTCGCACAAAAGGACGAAATAGCCTGCACAAGCACTGCGATAGTGCGTTCGGAGGCCGAAACGAGCTCAGATCGCGATTTCGGCACCACATAGCGAAGCTGTTTTGATCTCGGAAACGCCCTGAGTATGCTCACCAAATTTTGTGCAAATCTGAGACTGCAAACGGAGGAGTGTCGACGGCGCCCTAGAAGAAGCAACGACCTGCTCTGATACCAATTGTTGGAGTTAGACGTCTGCGGAAGCACGCGAACAGCACAAGGAAGAAGAAGAAGCTTGGAGCACAACACACAAGACTGAATGTATTACTAGAGAATGTACAAAGATAAGTAGCCCATTAGGGCAATAGGCGTATATACAAGCCGGGGGAAAAAAACCTCCTAAAGAGGGAAAAAAGTGCCCCGGCGGTCCTAGAGTGTTCACACACATCACTACCAAAATATATCAACATCACTTGCTTCCTCAAGTACATCAGTGCTAGGCTCACATTCTTCAAGAATTGAATCACACATAAGTGGTTCTATCGTGAAGATTGAAATATCATAGCCATTGTCATCACAGTCTGGTGTCCATTGCTCTTCATTGATGTCTACATCCATTGTTGCTAGGATTTCTACCTAACAATGAGGTTCAAACTTTTCATCTGGAAATATTACAGGTGCATAGGCTGGGTCTCAAATTGATCTATGAGTTTCGTTCGCACCTACCTCTCTAGCTTTTTCTCTTTTCTCTTCTTCTTTTGCAACTTTATACATCCATAAGTGGCTTTCTTCATGCATCCATGAGGATCCTGATCTTATGGAATGCATTGACTTTGTATCATCAGTGGTTCTACGGATGGGATTCCACTGTATGGGAGGCACATCTCTATGAGAGTAGTCCTTGAGATTGACTTTGGTTGTAGCACCTAAGTGTTGCAAATACAAGGAATTGGTTCTCCAATCATGTACTACTTGCAATTGTCTCATGAATGGTCTTCCCAAAATCCCCCCATACGCCATATTTTTGCTAAAGTCACATATGGAAAAATTATGCTCAAACTCTAGACCACAAGTAGTGAGGTTTATTCCTTCTAACAATCCTAAAGATCTCTCTATGTGATCATCAACCATTTTCAATTTTATTCTTGTCGACTTGACCCCAACACTTCCATAGGGAAGTGGTAGCAATTGCAACTCATGCACCTGATTTCAAAATAGATTTGGTGGTGTAACCCTGATGAGTGATAGGAAGATAGGTGTTTCCTTCTTCTCCTTTCCTCATATCTCCTATCTTATCCAAGGGTATCTCTAGAACTGTTCTATGAGATCCTACCTGGGAGTGTGGTTTGGCTACTTGTGACACTTAATGGGCTACATGTTTCCACAGTTCTGGCCTAACCTTGAGCATCTCCTCTAAAGTGAGATTGTACTACACTTAAGTGTCCTTTACTACTTTTGTGTTCTTAGGTATGACTGAGTTTTCATTTCTCACCATGACCGTGGGTGCTCTCATGCATTTAGTCTTTGCTTCCCATGGGACTGTGAAATGTGGTAGTTCTTGTAGGGAATTAGACTCAAAGTCCAATCGCTTGCTAGATTGGGCATCCTCCTGTTCTCCATAAATAGAAGGAATGTCTTATGGGAATTGATCATGTAGGTGATCCACAAGTTCAATGGAAGGAGGATTTTCACTTTCTTTAGCCCACTTTACTAATTGGGTATACAAGCTGAAATGTAAGCCTAATGGAATAGTTGATAGGTATAAGGCTATGCTTTTATCAAAAGGTTATGCTTAAGAGAGAGAAATTGATTTTGATGAGACCTTTGCTCCCACATGCTGATGACCACCGTTCATAGCATGTGTGCATTTGCACCTCATCATGGTTGGAATGTACATTAGTTGGACATTAAAACTACATTTTTATATGGTGACTTACATGAAGAAGCATATGTATTTCAGCCATGGCTTCGTGCAAAAAAGGGCATGAAAACAAAGTATCTAGGCTGAAAAAGGCATTATATGGTTTGAAGCAAGAACCACATGATTGGTATGAAAAGATACATGCCTACTTGATTGCACATTGTTTTGAGAACTATCCAATTGAGAGCAGCTTATATCTTAACCATTCTGATGATGTACTTCTGATCATTGTTGTATATGTTGATGACATGCTGCTCACTAGTCCTAATAAGAAACATATTGCTAAATTTAAGGTAGATTGGCATGTCTCATTTGAGATGTGAGACTTGGATCATTTGCATCATTATTTGGGCATTCAGTTTATGCAAGTTGATGGGGGAATAGCTTTGTTTCAAAATAGAATATATTGACACATTATTATAGATTTGGCCTTGAAGATAGCAATCCTATTACAACTCCTATGGAAATAGGTATACGGTTGATTCTTCACAATGTTGGAGATGCACTTGATGTTGTTCTGTATCAACATGCTATTGGATGCTTGATTTACTCATGGATAACTTAGCTTGATATTCAGTTTATTATCTCTAATATGATTAGGTTTATGCATGCCCTAGGTGTCAAGCATTGGCATGTAATTAAGCATATCTTTACTACTTGAGTGATGATTGGATACTTGAATTGTTTTATCCCAAGGGGAGATCATTACCACCATATTTACATGCTTTTTCTAACTTATACTAGGCTATTTGCTATGGCATTTGCATGTCCACTAGTGGTTTTTGCTTCATGCTTGGTAGCTCATGCATATCTTGGTTGAGAAAGAAGAAACCTATCTTGAAAGAGATGAAAAAGATGCTTATCATACGGATAACATTAAGAGAACTCAAGATAGAGCCAGAGCTTATGCTGATCCTCAAAGGAGATAAATCAACTTTGAGGTCGGAGAGATTTTCTACCTTAGATTTCCATCTAGATTTGGAACCATGAAGACAATACTTTTTCCAAAATTATCTCCTAGGTATTATGGTACATTCTCAATACTTAAGACTCAAGAGAGTAAGAAAGATGATTTGCAAGCTCCATTTTCTAGAGGACATATAGTCTTTCATGTGAACTGTTTAAAGTGAAAATTAAGTGATTTTGACACCACCATTTTAGATAATGAGGTTGTAGAGCTTATATCTATTCAATTCATTCCATATAAACAAAAAGGGATACTACACTCTCATGAAAAATGAACCACATGTCACCTATATATGGCTTTTTGAGGATTTTTAAAAATTGATATACTCATTCACAAAATATAAGATATTGTTAGAGTTAGAGGTTTGCAAAAGCATAAGAGCAACACAAGGAAGAAGGAGAAACTTGGAGCATAACACACTATGAAATGTATTGCCAAGTGAGTGTACAAAGATAAAAGGCTTGTTAGGGTTATAGGTGTATATACAAGCCAAAGGAAAAAACCTCTTAAAGAGGGGAAAAAACTGCACTAGTGGTCCCAAATGTCTTCACACACATCACTTCCAAAATATATCAGCAAATCCACCTGGGAGTGATGTGGTGAACAAGGAGATGGCACTCATGTATAAGGAAGTGCCAAGCTATGTGGAGAGAGATCAATCCACAAAAGGAAGTAAGCCCAAAAGTTTGCAAAAAGCTTCAAACTTCCCCCCCCTAGGCAGAGCCTTTGTGAAAAGGTTTGCCGTATTTTCCTATATGGTCACATATGCCAAACTAATCTCTCCAATAGAGAATCTCTCCCTAACATAATGATAGTGCACCTCAATGTGCTTTGTGCAAGCATGGAACATAGGGTTCCTTGCAACTACCAATGCGCTTTGACTGTCACTAAAGATGGTGGTGGTAGAAGAATGACCAACACCAAAATAAGCCAAAAGGTGTTTGAACCACACACACTCAACAAGCATTGTGAAAGCTTCTCTATATTCAACCTCACAACTAGAAGTGGCGAAATCCTTTGCAAATTGGACTCTCTCATATTTCAATTGTATTGCATAAGGATCTTTTTTTATTACATAAATGGAGATGTCAATTTGCAAGAGTTCTTGGCATATTATATCTAGCCTCTTCTAAAGTTAATTACTCTTTGTAGTTAGTTTGTTGTTCATTCATACATACAAAAATTATAATTTATAAAATTTCTTTAGCCTTTTTGTTTGCCCTTATGTTTGTGGATGCCCGTCCATTCTCATGCTAAGTATAGTATCTAGCCGTTTGAGGGTTTTTCTTCAAAATGGCTAATATGTTTCATATCCTCATCATACATAGTGTCTAATGGTAGGGCATAGAGTTGATATAGGTTATCTACAAAATTCTAGCCAAATTTGAGATCTTGATTGTGTTGGAATAAACCTAGAGATTCTGCTTAACATTTCCACAATTACTTAGATCGATTCATGTCCGCTTTGAGTCTTAGCTAATCCTACTATAAAAGTGCATGGAGATGCTCTTCCATTTCCCATTGGTGATTTCCAAAAGGTGGATAAGACATCCAAGTTTTAAGGTTCTAGCTTTGTTGACCTAGAATTTATCAAATTTAGGTAGATAATGATGGACATCCTTATGGGTGCCAAGCCAATAAAAATGCATCTTAACAAGATTGTATGTCTTGTTAAACTTTTTTTTCATGTACTAGGTGTGAAGAAGATGGCACTCAAATAAGACCTATCATCTCATCTCTAAGCCTCTTGAAACACATAACTTTTCTTTTTTAGATCAAATGTTCATCATTGATATTGTATTATTCCACGTCAACCCAAATTCCCATGCATCTAGATCCTCATTCTCAAATGGATTCTCATAGGTTGGAATATTCAAGATCATGCCTATATCATCCTCTAAGGGACTCAAGTAACTCATTTGTGATCTAAGTAAAACTCGGTCCATCAAGCATAAGCATGTGGTTAAGCAAGTTAGCCACCACAATAAAGTTCCATTCTTGTACCTAAGATCATAATCAAATTCTTGAAGGGTCTTTACCAAATAGGCCTTGTGACCCTTTTCTTTTTTTTTTTTACTAGAGAGCCACTTAATGCTCTCTTGATTAAACACTATACTAACTTTGGCATCATATAGATTGATGTCACTTCTTCAAAGCATGGAAAATTTCATAGAAATCCTTCCCACATACAAAGAATTCCTTTTAAGCCTTTAAATGCACTATCATAGTGCCTGTGTAGGCAATTGTTCTATTCAACTTTTTGAGATACAATCATTTTTTGCATCAAGGTATTTAGTCAGTGGCCATGTGTTGATGTTGTAGCATCACAACTCATATTTTGTCAAATTACGGAGCATCTCATGAGACCCAAATGTCACATAGAAGCATTCAACATACGTAATGGTGCTTTGTTAGCACGATATTAACAACAAAACTACACGTGAAATAAGAGGAAAGTATCATTAACAACACAAACAAGTTTAATCTCACACATAATCACATCATTAATTAACAACCTAACATGTCACAAGCATGAGGCAAGAAAGGAACAAGCACAGAAGCACAACATGAAGACAACAAGAGCTCTCCAAGCATTCCACAAACTAGCATCATCTCATTATCTCCAAGAATGCTCTCCCCAAATGAGAGGTAGTGACCTCTTTATATACAAAATGGGCAAAATCCATGCTATGTGGGATTTCTCAACTAAAAGGAGAATGAATCTCATTTTTTTACTAGTGTGACACTCCCACATACCCATACAAGAGTGCTTATTAAACTGAATAAAAAGTAGAAAAAGGTGCAAATGGTGATGAATAATAGTGGATTCAAGGAATATATGTTGTCTCGTCAACATTTTTCATAATATTAATACCTATGACTAAAACAAATAATCTGAACCCTTTTATTAGCACTACAATTGCCAATAGCTTTCACTGTAACTCTTCAGCTTCCCATATTGTAGAATAAGGTTAGCTGATCCTAACATAACAAAACCTTGCTGAAAGCATTTTAGGATCCATAATCTTCTGCAACATAGCAAGTATCTTCTTCTATTTCTCTGCAACACTAATCTGATAGAACCTAAATCTTTGACTTACTTCTTCCAATGTTAAAGCACTCTCACAAACAAAGGATAGATATCTGACTCATAAATACTCAAGATCTTCAAGATCATCCAAGATCATACAAGATCATACAAGATCTATCAAGATCTTACAAGATCATATGAGATCATCCAAGATCAATGATCTCTCCAACAAAATACCTGTGTAGAACCTGCTCTTATCAAACCTTCATGACTGAATGTTTGATTTGCTACCTGAATGTCTCTAAGTGTCCATGATTCTCACATAAAGTTGTAAAACTTTTCTTCAACTAAATCCTTCTCAAGAATCTGCAAATTCTTACTTGAAACATGTGGACAGACTCTCACCTTGAGAACTCCAAAAGCTGCAAGTTGATACTTCATATCTTCATATTCTTCCCAGGTGAAATGTGAAAGTATCTGCTTGACTTTCTTTTGGTTAACTCCACTTCTCAAACAAGTGATAGGATCTAATGGAACACCTTTTTGAATACAAGCATGTATCCAAAAATCAAGACAAACATATAAAGTAGATTCTCCAACTAATTGGTACATCAAAAATCTGAAGTTTCTGAAGTTTTTTGAATATATTGAATATGAGGTAGCTTTGCCAAACACAAAACCTCAACCCAAGTCTTCAACATCTGCTACAAAAAACTCTTTTACCTCAAGAGTTAGATAAATAAGAAATATACTTCTCTACAACTTGTCATATACCAAGTAGCTTTGTATTGACACTTCAAGGATTCTTTAAGGGAACATATCAGCTGCCTGCTTAAAAATCTTCAACTAAAACAAAACTCATACACATATGAGTCAAAACATATATCTACTGCTTTTCTTCCTCTCAATGCAATTCTTTGTCAAAACCTACTAAATCATGACCAAGTATAATGCAAAACAAGAAACTGCTTCTTCTTTAAACTATCTTCTTCACACAAGATGTTCTTGTAGACTTGTCTTTGGATGTAGAGGGTAAACTTAGGAAAAGTATATGTAAAATATAAGAGAAAAGGAAGTCTTACTTTCCCTTTGGAAATGTTGGACTTTCTTCTTCTGTATCTTTCTTCCACCTGATGATGTCAACACCTTCAAACTTCTCTTCCATACCTTTTGTTTTCTTCATCTTGAAATAGCAAGCACTCTTGGTTTCTTCAAATGAACTTTTTCTCTTCCTTTAGTGCTAAGAGTAAAAGACAAAAACAAACATGGTATAGAAATGCAAGTGAATATAGAATCATGTTTTACCATCTCCTCATACCTCTAAATCAAAACTCTGCTTCAAATGTGACAGATATGACTGATTTCACCAACCTTTTTGTATGAATGATGAATTACCTTTCTAGAGTTACCTCTCTAGATACAATGTGAGCAAAAAACTTCCAACCAACCTACAACACAAAATTGGCTGAAAACAAAACTGATGCTCTCCACATTTGTCTTCTTAGATGAGCTTTCTTGCCATGAAAGAGATCTCTAAAAACTCATCTAATCTCCTTGTTCTCGACAATTTTGATGTACCTAATGCTTTTACTTTCAAAGAATGAAAGCACTTCTTCAATCCTTCAAATGTCTTCATAACTGCTCTTCTAAGATATGACTTGCAAATGATAATCTGATAGTAGAAACTAATACCTATGATTTGATGTTGATCTGATTCCTTCATCTTCTCCAAACCATTGTTTTTTCCTTGAGTTTGAAGTAGCCTTCTCTTCATCAAGTCTTTGTCTTCAAACAATACTTTTGTAAAGTATTTTCATACTCTTCCAAAAGTGTTCGGCTGCTAACAGATCATCAACTTCATACTCCACACTGATGAATAAACATGTGTCTGAATTGTCTAATTCTCAAATCTCTACTCATCTAGATTAAGTGTGTATGTCAATCGTCAAATGTTAGAAGATGCTTTTAAATCATTTGTTGCAAACCTGGAAGTCTGGGAACCTGGGAATCTGAGAGCCTGAATGCTCTGATACCAAATGTTGGAAATTTAGTAGGCCCATAACTAATACCACAGGTCCATAGTTCCATAGGTCCAGGATTTACAACATAAATTCCAGCAATCTTCCATTATTGACAAAACATGAACATACCACATTTAATCATACAAATGATGAGAAAAAGATAGAGAAAGATTAGACAACATGTGTAAAGTGTTACATAAGCCATTGCTTACTCACACTATCATATATACAAATGTCAATTTACAATCTGGGATTCAAAATCTCAACCACTCTATGTGAACAAAAATAGATGGATGAGTGAATATACAAATCTAAGAAACATATTCAGATGTATGGACAGAAATCTGAATATATATGAGATGTGTGACCTAATAGGTTGTAGAAGAGTTGAATATGAGTGTCAGAAAGAGGAAGGATCAGTCTAAAACTGATAATCAGCAAAGCCTCATCTGAACTTAGGCTATGGAAGACCCTAAATCAGATATGTGTGTGAAAAGATCACATACTTATGAAAGTAGCAAAGAATGCTAACAAGTTTGCTGCCAAAAATCCTCAAACTCATATGAACATATCTTCTCTAACACCTCATCCAAATATGCATGAAGCATACATGTACGGATTCTCCTTTATATATGCCAAATAGGATGACTCCTAACATGGATGCCACTGCCTCCATAAACTCCAAGTAGTACTTGTGTGCATAAAGAGAATATGTACCTGGATTCCTAACATAAGATGCAATCTTATGCTAACCTCCATCCGATGTCTTTGAAGTACAGCGAAATCTTCATGTAGAAGACAATCTTCAAATACATCATGTAGATGGCTGATCCACACCACCAAGCTGCTCATAGGTAAGTCTTCTTCATAAGCAAGAATGTGAGCACACTCTTCTCTAAGAAGAACTCCATAGCTGCTCCTCAACATGCTCCTAGAGTGCACCATGGCTTCCCCATGTGTGTTAGAGCACCACCTCTACGGAGGGACCAAAGTTGCCGTTGCCAATTGGTGTAGGATGAATCACAATGAACCAAAGCTCTTCTTATATAGCTTTGAGTATACCCTCCAAACGCACCATCCAAACGTAAAAAGCTCTACGATCACTGTTGATGCCAAAAGCAAGAAAAAACTCACGCGCTCGTGCTCGTTGTTGTTGCTTTTGAAAAGATATTTGAAAAAGTTCTACGCAATCTGCGATGCCGACAGTGGGACTCAAACCCACGTGGGGGCTTTGGAAGAATAACGATGTAACCACAGCACCGAGCCATCTTTATGTATAAAAAGTACACAAGAGTAGCTACACATACTGTTCTTTCTGAGTAATATGGACTATTGAGACATTGTTTTCCAACATCTAGTTGATCCCCTGCTACATATCTTGCTCCTAATTTGAGTCTTCCTTCCTCTCATAATCCTCTCTTCTCCCATCCATTGCTCTTCTAAAAAAATCTAATGGAGCACTAACTGTTTTATCCTCTTTCTTGAAGAAATCCCTCATCCATGAACCTCAACTTGTAGGATTACCGCTAGTCCCTTTCAGCCATATTGAAGCTTGATGTAGATGATGTTTCAAATCCTCAAGATGAAAAAAGTCTCAAATGTGGTTAGAAAGCATTCATCCTTGGCACTTCAAGGCATCCCTGTATGTGGGAATTCTACAGCCAAGCATCAAATGCCCAATAGGATGAGGTAAAGGTTATGCCATGTTCAAAAGCATTTTGCTAATCATCAAACAAGCTCTTTCCATCAATGCAAGCAATACTACACTCCCTATTCCATAATAGTGACCTTATGAAAGCCTTCCCTGCCATCCCTCTTCATCTCTACCCTTGGCAATCATTAGCGACTCTGAAAAGTACTTTGAGAACCCTTTCAACTATCCTTGGGACCGGCAAATCATCATCCACATTCACTTGACAAATCTCTGATGCATGATTTTGAGAAGCACAAGCAAGATGCACAAAAGTGGACAATGTGTTTCTGCATATATTCGCCAAAAATGGATGGATCACAGTGGGGATAAGAAAATCCTACAATAATTCATTCTCTGCACCTAAAATATCCATAACTAAACATCAAGATTATGTGTTGGAAATAGTAAGCCTAGAAAAAGTAAGCCTTATGACCATTATCCATGATTTGTAGTTATTGTCACAAGAGGGAGCAAATGATGTATACTAAATCGAGGAACAAGAAACATTTTCCTTTTTCTTGTTGTGGAGAATGCTTTTGGTATATGCGCAGGCATCTGGGTGGCTAAACTCAGAATCATGACCAAACAGTTGGGTAGTACTTTACTCTAAATGAGACTATTGGATTCCAAACCCATATCGATATTCATAAGCTCACTATACATCTCAAGTGTGGATTGCCTGGATTCTCTAAGTCCTGCGACTCGAACCCTCAAATTATTTGCACCTACATGAGTAGGTTTGCAATGTATATCTCCAACATTTAATAGGGCCTTTTGATACAAAATGAGTCATTGTTGTGCAACTAACAAATCTTCCACCTTTAGTCTACCAACTCCACATAAAGAAGTTTCGTAGAGCGATTCTAGGCTAGGATCCCTTCATTGCTCAAGGAGGCAGTGTGTTGAGCAACAAAACCTTCTCCATCTCTAATGAAATCATGATATATCATGTATTTTCACCACAAGACGTACACATGATCCTCTTCCTCTCCATTGCCTTCTACATTTGTAATGAAATCATAATGTAATACATTATCTTTATAAAAATACATTGAGGCACACAACAGGCAAAGAGTGTGTTACTCTAATCACAAAACAAAAGGTGGACCGTGTAAGCTAGTCCTGTGATGACTAACAGAGCATGACTGGCTTGCCAACAACAATCACACAAGAAATCAAAAACCACAACATACAAGACCTTCCTTGCACGAAGAAAGAGCCTCCATGTCCGTAACACCCCCTGGCCTCATTGCTTTGCTTAATGCTATGTTTTAACATTAGATGGATACATATCGGATGATTGTGACCGTGACCTATCAGTTTCGTCTTGGCTGGATGCATGCTCATCAAGATTAGATTTTTCTGATTCTCCTTATCAAAGAACACCATGAAAGCTGTAGTATCCTAATCTTATTGATAAAGATGAAGAGCCAATGCTTTTTTGAAACTTGTAGAAAAGCCCCAAAACAAAATTAATTACACATAATTAGAAGAATTCTCAATGAGATAAAAAAAAATCAACAAGTTAGTTATAATTTTGTAAAAAGTACTCTTATTTTATTCGTGACTTAAAGAATCACCACACATGGTAGATTAATCACCCTAAAAGGGGATTCTAATCACACAAAAAACGGCTCATGTCAACAAGTTATTTTAAATCTTGCAAGTAAAAAATGCTCACAAAAGCGTAATAACATGAAGAACTCAAAAAACCATCATGAAAAGCTAGTGTACATGTCACTTTCATGCCATAAACCATCATGTACGTGACAAGAGAACGCTCCCTGACAACGGTGCCAAATGTTGTTGATGTCGTAACAGCGCAACTCATATTTTGTCAAATCAGGGAGCATCTCACGAGACCCAAATGTCACATAGAAGCATTCAGTAGATGCAATGGTGTGCTTCGTTAGCATGAGATTAACAACAAAACTATGCATGGAATAAGAGGAAAGTATCATTAACGACACACAAAAGCTTAATCTCACACATAATCACATCGTTAATTAACAAACTAATGTGTCACAAGCATGAGGCAAGAAAGGATAAAACACACAAGCACATCATGAGGACAACAAGAGCTCTCCAAGCATTCCACAAACTAGCATGATCTCATTATCTCAAAGAATGCTCTCCCTTAATGAGAGATAGTGACCTGTTTATATACAAAATGGGCAAAATCCATGCTATATGGGATTTCTCAACTAAAAGGAGAATGAATCTCACTTATTTGCTAGTTTGGCACTCCCACACATCTATACAAGAGCTTTGATTAAACTGAATAAAAAGTATAAAAAGGTACAAATGTTGATGAATAAGAGTGGATCCAAGAAAAATATGTTATCTCATCAACAACATGGCTAAAAGCAATGATGTATTCTATATGTTGGTTGTTGAGGATAGGTTGGATGGTACTTATTAACCATCATGGGCATACATTATGTTTCATGTATTGGTAGCAAAAGGGCTGTGGAATATTGTGCAGGGTATTGAAGACCATCCTACTACACCTACAAATATAATTATTAAAGGTGATGCAGATGGCATTGAAGATGATGATCTTCAAATTCTTGTTCATGTTGCAGTTCTTTCTCCACCAACTTGCAAAATAGTAAAGGATGCTTTGGATATACTTACGACTTTATACCTAGCATGAAATGAGGCTCATGTTGCTTACCTCCAAAAGCAATTGTAGAGTGAGCATATGAATGAATGAGATTCTATGGACATTTTTTCAAAAAAGGTCAAAGTATTGAAGGAACATTTGATTTTTGTTTATGAATTCTTACCAGATAGTTCACTTGTGCAGATTGACCTTAAAGGTCTCTGTTGCAGAGCAAAGGAGTAAAAGAGAAGAGCCCCAAAATTTTCGGATTAGTGGGCATATTTTTCTTCTTCAAAGTCCTAGAGAATTCCCTCAAGCCATGTAAATGTACTAGAGGAGTCCTCTAGTTGCATAATCCCAATTTGATTGTAAAATATCCCTTGTAAATTAGTAGGAAATTCACCTTTTTAGTAATAAAGTGCCGGTCTCTTGTGTGAAAGGACCAAACTTAGGGCACATGTATATAAGTCACTTTGTGACTCTTTGTAGAGACTTTTTGCCATTGTGAAGAAGGAGCTCTCCAAAATTTCGAATTTGCCTCTTTCTTGTAGATTTCTATCTTCTCTTTGATCTTGCAGGTGTGAGTAATGCTTGGAATGTGTGTGTAGGACTGTTGTCTACCCCTCCCCATTGTTTTTGGAGCTACTGTAGTGTATGTGTGAGCTTGTAGGAGTTGTGCAATGAGTGTGGGTGCTTTTCGCCATTCACCTTTTTTGCCATAACTTGAAGCAGAATTGTCAGAATCGAGTGAAACCACTTCTAGTAGATGCGTCTCGTCGAGAGCTTCGAAGCGAGTACCCTATTGACTATATTCGGAGTTCGGAGCTGGGAGAAATCCTTGATTTTCTGAAAACTACTGTAAGAAGTATCGCGGCAGACACTTTCAGCATTTCAGTGAGTGTGAGAGGTGGATTAGTCTTTTCTCATGCATGCAAACTTGACCACTTCATTTTCCATCATGTGTGCACATGTCCTCATACACTTGGTTAGGTCGTTCGATCGGATTGACATTTAAATATGTGTTAATTTCCCACTATATGCACTTGTGTTGCAATAGAGGTACAGTCTCATTGCCACGAGTCCTTGAGTCTTCTTGATTCAGGTACACACGTTTTTGGTGCCATTGCCGGGGAACACTCAGCCAAGGTGCCTTCGTGATGGTTATAGATCGAGTGTGATAGAATCGTACTTGTAGAAGTGAATTTGTCCTGTGGCAAGTAGTCAATCACTTCAGCACTTGTTACTTCACATCCTGGAGGTGTGTTTTTAGGTTTAGGGTTAGTAGGAAGGGAGAGAAGGAGGAGTTAGGGTTAGGTTAGACGGAGAGGAGAAGTGAAGAGAGGTGAAGTAGGAGTAGACCAAAATCACCAAAAAAAGTCCCAAAAATCATTCAAAATTAGCAAGGTTCAAATTCTGTCAAAACAGTATAAATACCAAAAAATTTGGCTCATTTGACACTTCTTGGTGTTCTGGTATCGCCCGACAGTAGCGATCGGTATCGTGCACATAGTATCGTGCAAAGCAGGCCTTCAAAGCTAGTTTTTGAGCTCAAGGTGCAAGCAAGACTATACCAAGGTAAGGTTTCACAAAGATAATCTGCTAAAAACACAATAAAAATGCATAAACAAGTGATTAAAATCATGCGCGGTATCGCGGGGGGGAAACTAATTGTTATTATAACTTCTTTGTGAAGGATAGGGACCTAGGAGTGAAGGGGAGTGTGAGAAGAACAAGGGGGTGCAAAATTTTTTGAGATTTAAAGTTTTTTGGCTTGAGTATCGCGATCGGTTGAGTTTTGGTATCGCGATACCAAAATTCCCTTGTATCGCGATACTCGCCGAGAGATCGTATCGCTGGATACCAGTCTTGGTATCGCGATACCATTGTGGTATCGTGTCGCCAGGTTGGTATCGCGATCACGCATTGCCTCGAGGTATCGTATCGGTACATATCGAAGTATCGTATTGTCCACGTGTCTGAGTGGTATCGTGATACCATATTCAGTATCGTATCGCCTTAGTTCTCTGGTATCGTATCGTGAGGACTGGAGTATCGTATCGTCCTTGATCGTAGTATCGTATCATTGCCCCCAGCAAGTATCGTATCGCATTATTTCCTGGTGTAGTATCGCGATACCATAACAAGTATCGTATCGTACCAGCTGGTGGTATCGTATCGTTTCGTGTTCTGGTATCGTATCGTTCTTTATCGAGGATCGTATCGCAATACCATAGCTAGTATCGTATCGATGGTGTGTCTGGTATTGTATCGATTGCTACCCAAGTATCATATCGCCTCTCTTCTTTGGTATCGTAATGCCTATTGTCTTGGTATCGTATCGCCTCACAGTTTGGAAGTGTATCGCGATAGCCAAACTAATATCGTATCGGCACATGTTTTACTATCGTATCGCTTGAGCAAGTCGGTATCGTGTCGTAGGACATCCAGTATCGTATCGCTTAAAAAGGTTGGTATCGTATCGTGACCAAGAGGAGTATCGTATCGTAGCAGGTGCTCAGGTATCGTATCGTGAGGATTATTGGTGTCATATCGTGGCAATAGCCCAGTATCGTATCGCATGCTGCTGATGGTATCATATCGTTAAACACCAAGTATCGTATCGTGGTCATTGTGGTATTGTCCAGTGCAATATCGCTTGGAAGTGGTATCGGTCAGAGTGTTTGAAGCACTTTGTCAGGTAACAAGAGGCATTGGAAGAGCTACTCAAGTAGTGTCTCTGAGACTTAGAGAGACTTAGGAGGGTGAATGAACTTGAGGTCAGGGAGAGTGCTAAGTAGCCGAAGAAGTGTCATATCCTCAGTGGGAAGTGCTGCCCAGGTCAGTCACCACTCCGCCTACTCAGAAACCTCTAGTGATTCCGAGGAGGAAATACCCATGGCTTCGGAAGACATGCAAGGCCCAACACCAAATAGAAGCTTCATGACTATTGTTGAGGGAGATTACCGTACTTCCTTACAGTATGTGTCTACCAATGCCCAGGAGATCCCCATTTACCTGGATGGCTTAAATAGGTCTGTGGCTAGGATGGTGACTTCCATGAATGCCACAATCATACCCCGACCTGCCGTCAAGTACGAAGGAGGAGCGTATGTAGACAAAATTGGTCATATCTACATTGTGACTGAATTTCCTGAGAGGATCAATGAAAGGGGGGAGTTTGCGGACCCAGAAAACTCAGGAAGAACACACCCCGAAGAGTTAGTAACCACCCCTAGGGGCAGGTCCCGAGTATCACGAGTCTTGAGAGAAGATTTGATACCTCAAGATGACTACTTATTGGAAGTCTATATGATCCATGGATCAGACTTATTGCTTCAAACAGACTTACCTGCTCCAGGAAGAGAAGAAAGCCCCATGACCTTTTATGAGCTACAAGACCCAGATGATGAAACTAGACTCACATGCTTGGATAAAGATCAAAGGAGATATTGGCCTGTGAGTGCCTTAGACAGGGCTCGGCTGAGATACATGGGTGCGCCGCTGTTTCCTCAAAGAGATCAGGCAACTACCTCACAAAATCCTTTTGGAAATCAACAAGAGACGTAATATACTACATCAGGGCAGACCAGTCAACAAAGTGTGCCCAACCGTACTCATGTACAATTTGCAACTCCAGGAGTGCAAACACACAATCAGGCCCACACACGGGTAGGTAATCAGTGCCGACCACCAGTAAGACCACGATCACCGGTAGGAGGACAGCCTGGAATACCTCCAATGAGACCAGCTGTCCCAGTCTTCCCTGTAATGCCCAGACCGCCTGAACCAATGAGAAGACTAAGACCTATCCAAGTGGCAAAGTGTGTAAGAAATCATTACGATGGACTAGGGGAACCCTACGATCACATTGCAGAATTTAAACAAGTTCTAAGAGCGGAGCAAGTAGATGACTTCTTTGTGCAGTATGAGTCTTTTGGACTCACCCTCACAGGGACAGCTCTAACTTGGTTCCAATCCTTGGATCCAAATCAATTTGGAAACATGGAACAATTTTTTCAAGAATTCATTGGGGAATTCACAAAGAGAGGGATTAAGCACAATTCTGCGTCTTTAATCCACAACTTTAAACAAAACCCTAATGAAACTGTGAAGACTGCGGCCAGAAGATTCAATCAATATGTGGATAGATGCCCAATTGCCGAGAGACCCACGCAACAAAAAATGATTTCATTATTTTTGGATGGACTTACAAACGGAACTCTAAGAACGCTAGTGTACGTGAAGAGGTTACAAACTCTGAGTGAGTGTCTTCAAGAGTGTATTGATTTGGAAGATAACCTAGCCGAGGATCTCAAGAGTGCACCCAGCCTCACTAAGTCAGAAGATTCAAGGAGTACCATCACATCCAACTCCAGTAACATGGAAGAATTAGCGGAGCTATTAGCAAAAATACTAGGAGTTCAGGGGCAAAGAGCTTACCAACACCCAGCCCAAAGAGTGCCTATGCTACGGAGATGTAGCTTATGTGGAGGAGATCACCCCACACACTTGTGTGTGTGAGGAGGGGTTGGTGCGCAACATATGTATCCATACAACAGGCAGCAACAACAAGGGACTTCTTTGTACTGCCACATAGAGCAAAAATACACCAATCATACTATTGAGAACTGTCCATTCAATAGGCAAGCACACCCTTTCCAACCACCGCAGTATCGACCATATGGATATCCACCTAGGGAGCCAGGCAGAGAGGTACCAAGATACAACCCGTATCCAACACCAGTGGGAGCATCAAGGCCATATGAACATACACCATATCCACCACCACAACTAGTGCTAGGACCCCAACTGTCGCAACCTCAACAAGTAGTACCGGTGAAGTATGCTCAACCAGAAGAAAACTTGGAGAGAGCCATAGTACCAGCATCGACAATGACCAATGTAGAATCAACAAACCCTGGATATGAACCGCCACCAGGAGATTACCACCCATATGAAGCCAACATGATAGAATATGAATCTGCATATGATGCGGCTTATTATGGATTCGAAGGCTATGATCAGACTTATGGAGTAGAGACGGCCACCTTAATGTATACGGCTCCTAAAGCACAACCAACCGTGAGACCTCCCGTTAGACCACCTGTGCAGAGAGGACCATGCTATAGATGCGGGGGAGACCATTTCATTAGAGAGTGCCCTCGACCTTATAACCCACCACCACCAAGGATTTGGGAAGGATATTGTAGTGATTGCAGAAAGGAACATCTTTTCAGAGACTGCCCCAAGAATCCGACAAAAACCCAAGATACTGCACCAATCAACGTGATTGAGGTCATAGAAGGATCGGGAAGTGATAAAGAGTACACTGTGCCATTAAAGGCCATTACTAGAGCCCAAACAAAGCAACAAAAAGGAAAACAACCAGAAGAGAAACAAGAGAGCAATAAGACGGTAAGCCCTAAAATTCAGGTAGTTGAGGATTCTGAGGACCCATGTGAGAATTCCCAGAACACAAAAATACAAAAGTGGAAGGAAAGACGAGAAAAACTCAAAGATAAATGGGCAAGAAATAAGAGTCAAGACAGTAAAAAGCAAACAAAAAACTTGGATGCGCATAAAAGACAAAGGGCTCGGAAGGAGATCCCTGAGCCACCACGTACTCAAGAGGTAGAGAAGCCAGGATCAATTCTAGCTGACCCAAAGCCAGACGACTTAGACATGTGGTTGAAAGCTTACCAAGCTAGAATCAAAATGGGCCCAAATATAGAGCAACATGAAAAACTCTACCCTCAAGGGGAATTAGAAAAAGAAAGACTGGCGATATGTAGGAAGCTTATAGAGGTAGCACAAGCAACCCTAGAAAAGACTATCCCAATTCTACGAGAGACAAGGATTGCACATAGTCTATATGAAGAATGCATCAAATCCAAGGATAAGGAACCTAGAAAGGAAGATGACCAAGGTGAACGAGTAAAAGCACAAGATGAACCTGTGTCAATGATACCAGACCTAGAGGCAGATTGGCCAAAAGACTTATGGAATAGAATTCGAGAAGAGCAATGGAAGAAGAATGGAGTCAGTCCGCCCCCTTTTGACGAAATAGATGTGGAAGATTGTCAACCCCATCCAAACCTGGAGGAAGTATATGAGGAAGTATCAAGACTCGATAGAGGCAGAGAGGAAACCTTGAGCATTTCAACATTGCCTAACTACATGGGAGAATACGAAAGGGGTCTATAATAATACGAGCACCCATAGTGCATGGGAAGGGAAAAGGAAACTCAGATGAGAGTTCACACAACCTAACAGAACTAAAGAAAACAAAAGTGCATTGCAAATTGACGGTGGAAGAGTTACTTCAACTTAAACCACAATTATGGAGGCAGTTAGCAAATCAATTAGAACCACAACCAGAGAAAGGAGAAACAAAAGGAAACGGAAAAGAAAACAACTCTACAATACAAATCCCAGTTGATAAAGTGGGAGAATTTAGTGAAGGAGACGAAGGTAATACGTGTCTACCTGTCACCCACAATGGGTACATGACCAAGGCTATTCTAGATACGAGAGCCGGGGTAGGAATTGCCACCAAGGAGATTTGGGAAAAATGGGGAAAACCTGCCTTACGACCCACACGCATGAAGCTCCAATTAGCAGACGGTCATGTGGAAAAACCCTTAGGAATACTGGAAAGAATCAAATTAACCACCTGTGGAGTAGAATTTGAACACACATTAGCCATTTATCAGTTCGAGAAGGCGGACAACTATGAAATGATATTAGGACGACCCTTCATGAGACAGATGCAGGTAGTACAAGATTGGGGAAGAGATTCGTTATACTTACAACATCAGGGAAACACCACCAAGATAAATTTGCACACGTTTGCCTATCGAGATGTCCCTCCACTACAATGGAACCCCGTACATAGGGAAGAAGATGACCTATCCATTCACAGTGCGGGATCAAGTGATCAATCTTGGATGCATGAGGATGCCCAGTTATGGATGTGTAAAGAAGCCAAGAGAGAGGAGAGTAAAAGACAACTGTGGCCGATAGGACATCCTAACTACCGATCAGTAGAAGACCCAGATTACATGCCTCAAATCTTTCCTGATGAGATCTTCGAACCGCATGGATGGATGGAAATTTTAGCAACCTTAGATGTGTGCATAAATGAAGAAGTTTTGACAATGAACGAGTGTATAGATGAGGAAGGCTATGATGTGAATCTTTATATGGTGGTCCTTCAGGAAGTAGAAGAAGGAGAAATATTGGAAAAAGAATGGAAAGAGGAATATGAAAGCATAGAAATGGAACCAGAATTCGACTCCAAAGAAAGCTACCTAAACACTATTCAGAACAAGAAGGAACAGGAACCAACAAAAATCTTAGCAATTGAAGCTGCTCCGGCAATACACAAGCATAGGGAGGACATGAGTAAAGAAGAGCCGGACCCAGATTTGTTTGAAGTTCCTGAGCATTTTAAAAAATACGAAATAGAAGAGAGAAAGGTAGCCATTCAAATGCCTAGACGAGAGGCACGAGACGGAGAAGCGTACGACAACAAAGAACAAACCAAAAAAATTGTTGTAACAGTAGAAGACGAAGAAGAGCGATGCACATATATTGGAAAAGATGTATCGGAGGAGGAGGAAGAGGAACTCATACTTCTTATCCGAGAGTATTGAGACGTATTCGCATGGACCTACAAGGATCTCAAAGGTGTAGAACCCACTATTTGTTCCCATCAAATACCAATGACGGCAGACGCAAAACCATACAAACAACGCCCTTATACGTATAACGAGGTTTATGCAGCAAAAATCAAGGAAGAAATAGACAAACTACTAGCGGTAGGATTCATATATGAGATAGAACATACCGAATGGGTATCGCCATTAGTAGTTGTGCCTAAGAAAAATGGAAAACTGAGAGTGTGCATCAACTTGAAAAAGGTGAATGCAGCCACCATACGTGATAGCTACCCCTTACCCATCACGGACCATCTATTGGAGAGGGTAGCCGGAAAGGAGTTCTATAGCTTCTTGAATGGATTCTCCGGATATAATCAAGTAGCTATTGCGACTGAGGATCAACATAAGACCGCATTCGCCACTGAATGGGGAGTGTATGCTTTCAGAGGGATGCCTTTTGGACTCACTAATGCACCGGCTACCTTCCAACGATTGATGTGTCATGTTTTCAAGGAATTTCTAAAGAAAAGCATGGAAGTATATGTAGATGACCTTTGCACGTACTCCAATCAAAGACACGATCACATTCTCGAGTTGAGGAAGATATTCAATAAATGTAGACACTACAGAGTCTGTTTAAACCCAAAGAAATGTGTCTTCATGATGAGACAAGGGAAAATCTTAGGACACATAGTCTCAAGAAATGGAATATCTATAGATGAGGACAAAATTAAAGTCATCTTAGACCTACCAAGACCTAAGAATGCAAAGGAAGTGCAAGCCTTTATGGGACATTGTGGATATTACCGTAGGTTTATTCACATGTATGCCATAATAGCAAAACCCTTGTATGGTCTCTTGACTCAATTTACTTGGACAGAAGAGTGCGAGAAGGCATTCACCGAGTTGAAAAAGAGGCTTAGCACAGCCCCAATTCTGAAATCACCCAACTGGAACAAGCCTTTTCATATTCATGTTGATGGTTCTAACTATGCCATTGGATGTATCCTAGCCCAACCAGCTGATGAAGGGAAGCTTGATCATTCGATTGCCTATGCTAGTAGAGAACTGAATCAAGCGGAAAGAAATTATACCACTACTGAACGAGAAGGGTTAGGAATGGTCTACGCCGTGAAGAAATTCAGACACTACCTCTTAGCCAACAAGTTCAAGTTCTTCATAGACCATCAGGCTTTACTGTACTTAGTCAATAAGCCTTGTAACACGGGAAGGTTAGTACGATGGTTCTTACTACTAATGGAGTTCGACTTTGAAGTGGTTGTAAAAAAGGGAAATACACATGTAAGAGCAGACCACCTTTCTAGGCTAACACACGGAGAACCACCAAGTGGAGTACCCGATGATCTGCCAGATACTTATTTGTTTAACCTGGAAGTTTGTCCAAAGTGGGCAGAGAAGTTAATTCCTATACTCACCCATGGCCCACAACACTCAATCAATAAGAATAGAAAAAAGGAAATTCTTCAATCAAGAAATTTGCACATTGTTGCTGGAAGCGTGTACTATAAGGAACCCAATGGAGTATTACTAAGATGTGTCGAGGAGGATGAACAAAAACAACTAATCGAGCAAGCACATGTGAACAAATGGAGAACACACCAAGGGACTCATGGAACCATTCGAGAACTAAAGAGGTTAGGAGTGTACTGGCCTCACATGCCCAAGAATGTTCATGACTACGTAAGTAATTGTGCGGAATGCCAGGAGACAAACCCGGAAGATCATATGTCTCTACCTTTCTTGACCATAGCGCCCAATTGGAGTAAGACATTGGTTAAGTTCTTAAAAACAAAAGAGCATGAGGAAGGAGCTAGTTTGGCAAGAAAACGATCCCTAGAAGAAATGAGCAAGGATTATATACTCATGGGGAAGCAATTGTTTAGGCGTGGAAAAGACAACCAACTCCGGTTATGTGTGCATGAAGGAGAATATCTACCCATATTAGAGATGGCACATGCGGCTGTTGCAGGAGGTCATTTTTCAGCGGAGAAAACTGTCAAAATGATTCTCTTTGCAGGCTTGTGGTGGCCAACTCTACATATGGATGCTGAAACGTATGTACGAAGCTGTGAGACTTGTTAGAGAGCTAAATACCCAATTCGGAGAGATGACATGCCATTAAGACCCATGGTCTGTGCAAGAGCATTCTCAAAATGGAGTATTGAATTCATAGGACCTATCAATCCACCGGCCAAAGGATCACATGCGGAGTACATCATAGTAGCCACTGATTACTTGACCAAATGGGTAGAAGCCAAAGCCACTAGAAAGAATGATGCTCAAACTACCGCCAAGTTTCTCTTTGAGCATATTTTCACCCGTTTTGGATTACCAATCGAGATTGTGAGTGATCGGGGAACGCACTTCCTCAATGAAGTAATCGAGTCGCTAATGAATGAGTTTTTAGTGATTCATAAAAAATCAGCCCCATACCATCCCCAAGCCAATGGACAAGCTGAGAGTTCCAACAAGGTACTGTGTACAGTATTGACAAAGATTGTCAATAATGGAAGGTCAAATTGGGACAAACAATTGCATCACGCAATTTGGGCCTTTTGGGTTGCATATAAAACGGCTATTGGAACTACCCCATTCAACTTAGTGTATGGGCAAAATGCAATTTTTCCAATTGACTTTTTAGTACCAACGTTGAAAGTGGCCCAATAGTATGAGTGGAACGGACATGAATTATCCCAACAACTGGACCAAATCGAAAAGCTACATGAAACTAGGTTACAAGTAGTAGCAAGAATCTATGCAGCTAAAAGGAGACAAAAGGCATATTATGATGCACATATAAAAGACAAAGGACTTAAAGAAGGAGACTTAGTCTTGGTGTACACCTTAAAACAACATGCCAAGAAGTTACAAAAGCGCGGATATGGACCTTTAATCATAAATCGAATCTCAACAGGTGGTGCAATCAATCTAGCCACCATAGATGGAGATATCCTTCCTAACTACATCAGCGGATGTAGAGTGAGACGATTCAGGGAGCCTTTGACTGATCAAATGCTAGCACGTCTAGTAGAAGCCCAAAATAGGAAGAGAGAGGAGGAGCGAATTAGAGAGGAAGCTCGGCAAGAAGCACTGAAATGCATTAGGAAACGGAAAGAATGGATTAGGCAACGAGATGAACGCTATCTCCACGGAGAGGAGCCCATCCCTATGGCTAATTACCAAGTCCATAATCCTGATACAACGGGTGCGTGCAAGACACAACCTTACCTAAACCTAGGGATTGGCAGGACAGAGTACAAGTTGATAGACGCCTTGATAGACTCAGGAGCAGGACTTAGTTGCATACGAAATATGGTCATAAAAGATCAACAATTGCGTATGAATTCCACAAAAGCCCGATTGATAGGAATTGGAGGTCAAACCCTAGAATGCATCGGAACAACAAATGTATCCCTCCACCTAGGCAATTCCTCCATGGAACAAAGAGTTTTAGTGTGTAAGGACAAGGATTTAATAGAAGATTTAATCCTAGGACAAGATTGGATCATTGAGAACAAAGTAAGCATCAACCTAGCTCAAGATTATATTTCAGCCAAGATAGGGCACAATGAAATTTTCAGTTTATTAGGAGACAAGCCTTTACTCCCACCAAACGTCATCGAGAGCTCAGAGAGCTGCCAGGAAAAGACACTGGAGAATGATCCCAGTCTTAATATCTCAGAAACAAACCTAGAAGAAGCAGAAAGTTCCGACCATATGAGGTCCACAGAAGAGTTGAAATCACCACATTTAGTTGAAGAACAGCCAGCCACTAAGGAAACCAACTCTCATGAAGCTCCTCAACCAGCCAAAAGATCAACATATTGGAGAACAACAAGCAAATACTCGTATCAAGGAAAGGCCAAATACAAGTGGGTACGCAAGGATCAGGTGCAAAACGAGAAGTCAACACCCACACTTCAGGAGAAAATAGCAATGAAGAAGTCAGCTTCATCGAAGTCCAACCCAAAAAGACTCTTGCAAGTATGGATCCCCAAGCCTTTGATTGAAGCTCAAAGATCACACCAACAGATATGGATTCCCAAGAAGGTCACACAGGCAGCTAAGCAGGCAATAAGCACTCAGGAGGATGCAATACATCAGAAAAAGCGAATGACACAACCACATCAGATTCGTCCAAGAAACTAGAAGAGAAATGCCAATGGCACTCGGACATTCGAGGAAACAAAGAGAACACATGAAGCCCGAAGAATCAAAGAAACAAAACGACCTCTCTCAGTGGTCATGAAATGGATTTGGAAGCCCAAACAACTGCAAGGAGCGGACCAGCGCAATGACAAAGATACCAATTGCACTCATGCAGTGTCTAATGCACCTAAAGTATGCATAATAGGGCCACATTACAAGGCCAAGCATTCGGAACATGATGAACATTATAAAACTAGTGGTGCACATTCCCCAAGAGGAATTAGATCTTAGCTTCAGCTCTCTTAGGAATGGACATACTTGTACATAAATAAATGCTTCGGCTATCCTAACGTTTGTTTTCTTTCAGGATATAAAAATAAAAAGATGTGGTAAGCAATCTCACTCATAGAACCATGGGGGACGGAGTGATGGAACGACAATAATCACTACAATGCACTACATAGCTGCATACTTTCCTTTGAAGCTAATGCACTTTTTCTCACTAGTGCAGATGGCTTCTGAAGATTCCGAAGCAACAGTACAAGAGGAAGTGCTGGAATTCCCACTCCAGAGTATCACAAAGGCAAAGGGACATTGGTTTCAAGAAGATCAACCAGCAGGAGAGTACCTCTTCCTGGCAACGATCAAAATTATGGATACAGATCATCAATTCCTAATCATGTCCCAGGATTTTCAAGTACTACATGAAATTCCATCTATAGTAGACACCATGAAGAAAGCGGGCATACATAAATATTTTGAACTGCCAATCTATAAGCCCAACTTTCAAAGATGCACTCAAGTCATGAATACATTGCAGTCAGCACTGCATGATCCCTTGGTGCCAGAGGCTCGAGTAATGGATAAAGTAGGTGAATGGGTTGTCATTGAATTCACACATGACTTGATTAAGGAAGCCTTTGGTTGGGAAAAGGATGGAACTACAGTGGTGAAAGAAGAAAGCCGAGGTGCAAAGACCAGAACCTTTACAGACATCAACCGAGTAGACATAGAGGACGAGGTCAGACTAATCCACCAACACTTCTGCTTCCCGAATATGCATCGGTACACGGCCCCTCAAAAGACTATCGTTCAATTACTCTCACATGCCATCAAGCAGATTGGAAATCAAATTAATCTGACTCCATACGTCCAAGAAAGACTATTCAAGGCCAAAAAGCAATGGAATAATAAGAAGTTCCTCAATGGCAGTGTGGCTCTAACTATCTTGATCTATCATGCTTTAGGCATTCGAGAGCACCTGCAAGAAATGCCATCATCAACTGCCATAGCGAAGTATGCAAAAGTGGCAACTGTTCCTAAAAAGAGAAGAGGAGTAAAGATGGTAGAAGGAGCTGAAACTAACTCTCAACCCAGAATGAGAGGCACAAAGAGACTAAGGGAAGTCAAGCAGGTTGAAGAGGAAGTCCCGGCCACAAAAAGAACTCATGTACTCCCTAAGACAACACTTGAAGAGCAAAGGCCGATTACAGAGGACGAACTTGCTAAAGCCTTGGAAGAAATGCACCAATACACACAAGGCCAAGTCAATTTACCAATGCAAGGTCATCATTATCAACAAACTCAACAAGAGATAGAGGCAAAAAAGAAGCTCACCCAAGTCCATCGGTATCGGGAGTTAGGATTGGACAATTCAAGTTCATCCTCGGATGCCAAAGAAGAACCAGATACTTCATTATTGAATGTCGATATTCAAAGTGAATCAAAAGATGATGGACAATGGGTGGAGTTGAATGAAGTTGATTACAATGAAGAACCAAAAGATCTCAAGACGGATGACCACGCCGCACACAATGATCAGACTATCACAAGTAAGGCAACAAAACAGGAAGGTACGCATACGATAAAATTTAATGAAACTTTAAACATTCATATCAAGGAAGCCACACCACCTCGCGCCAAGTCTATAAAGATACCAAAGAAGGAGACTCCGCAAGAAAAAATAGAAGAAGAAGAACCTTTCACATCTATCAGAGTCGTGGCAGAACCCTCCCCCATGGATGTCACATTTCAAGGGAGTGCCACAAAAGCTATTGAAGTGGATAAAGAAAAAGAAGAACCACAAGTACATCTACAAATTAGACAACCACACAACGAAACAATCCAGGTGGAACAGGGAAGAGATGTGCGCACTGGCGAGGCTCCAAGCATACCAAGAACTTGCAGAGGCTACTGTGGAGACTGAGGTACGTCCTCTCTCTCCCCCCTCATATCATTCACCGATAAGGGAGGCTCAGGAGGTCCACATTGATCATAATAATCGGGACATTGCAGAATTGAGCCGACCAGAAAGGGCACTACTGGTGTCCCAGCTCACTGCTGATTGTGAAGACCAAATAATACAGATCATGAAGGAAGCTCACATAGAAAACAAACAACTCGAACAAATTTTGAAGCCCTTCAATGTACCATATGGTCTTCTAAAGGAACAAACGCGGCATTATATAAAAACCATCACTAATAAAGAACCCGACAGCAACCTCCAGTTTGACAAAAATACTTTCAATTACACTCAAGAGGAGTTCGAGAAGGCGGATCCCATCTAGAGAAGGAAAATTTTGGAAAAGAATCCCACATTGCGGGTACAGTGGGAGGCATCACCGTATGTGCTTCAAGTCAACCCATCCTTTTGTCCTGTACCATGCAGACGCTCCTGGACGCAATTTTGGGAAGGAGAGCGCCAGGGCAACATAAATAATCAGTGGCTAAACTACCCATTATTACCTAGCCCTCCACACAATCACTTATCGATAGAGGAGTATATGGTAAAAACAATGGAATTTTGGATTGCCAGGCTGCAGTTCTGTATTTAGTTGTTAAAATGACTAATAAAATATTCAGTCTGCTACTAACAGTCATTAAAGTTTTCCAGCATGCCAAATATACTTTTTTGAATTTCATTGGCATTACGCAAGGATCCGAAGCTCTAATTTTTTATCTATCTACTATACCCAGCCGCTTAACTCTCGTGGCATATTATTCCCGACTCATGTTTTTGCCGTCAACATATATGCAAACTTTTGAAGAAGCATTTTTCACCGGCTTCTTTGAAACCGATTCCGAAATTTTTGTAAAAATGACTTCCAACCTGAATGCACATCTGGTGGCTTATGAAACGAGTTTCTTTGCGGATCATCGACAAGCACCAGAGGACGGAGTCAAGTCTCAGCAATGGAAAGAATTCATGATTTGTCACGCTAATCTGTTGAATCAACGAGAGCAAGCAGCCATACAGACATACACACGTCGACACAAAAAGCCTGTCGGGGACGACAGAGTTCAGGAGGAGGGACGTGTAGAGGGACAATCAAGCAAAAAGAAAAGAAGAAGAAAATCAAAGTCCAAAACGGCTCAATAAAGATCAAAAGAACCACTTACTGCAAGAAGCCCCGCAGGGGCGCCACACCCATCTCTGCACAGAGCCCCGTAGGGGCACACACACCAAGGAAAAGCACGCAGCCGGAAGGAGGAACCAGGGCCAACAAGTATCCATGAAGAAGTGCAAGAAGATATCAGGCGGTTCCATAGCCATGAGGGTGCTTCAACCTCTTGAGCAACAGAAGGTTCAGATCAAGGCTTAAGAGCTACATCCTCATATGTCTACTAATGGCGTGCGTGGCAACCAGAATTAACAGGCAAACCAAATGCACCAGGCCTAGAGGATGTCAAGACAAATATCGAACAGGGCCTTTAAAACAGAACGCCAGTCTGACCGACAGGCAAAAGTGACCAAGGGTTGCGCGCAGGGAAAAGAAATTAAACAGGCTTAAGTAATACAACAGGGTCCGATGTGTGCAACCAGGACAAATCAAAGGGCCCTTAAAACGTAATGCCAGTCTAACCAGTAGGCAGAACTGACCAAAGGATGCGTGCGATGACAGAGACAAACAAGAAGTAAAGCCTGTCAAGGGACGACAGAGACAAAGAGGGGGAGAGTGTTGCAGAGCAAAGGAGTAAAAGAGAAGAGCCCCAAAATTTTCGGATTAGTGGGCATATTTTTCTTCTTCAAAGTCCTAGAGAATTCCCTCAAGCCATGTAAATGTACTAGAGGAGTCCTCTAGTTGCATAATCCCAATTTGATTGTAAAATATCCCTTGTAAATTAGTAGGAAATTCACCTTTTTAGTAATAAAGTGCCGGTCTCTTGTGTGAAAGGACCAAACTTAGGGCACATGTATATAAGTCACTTTGTGACTCTTTGTAGAGACTTTTTGCCATTGTGAAGAAGGAGCTCTCCAAAATCTCGAATTTGCCTCTTTCTTGTAGATTTCTATCTTCTCTTTGATCTTGCAGGTGTGAGTAATGCTTGGAATGTGTGTGTAGGACTGTTGTCTACCCCTCCCCATTGTTTTTGGAGCTACTGTAGTGTATGTGTGAGCTTGTAGGAGTTGTGGTGTGAGTGTGGGTGCTTCCTGCCATTCACCTTTTTTGCCATAACTTGAAGCAGAGTTGTCAGAATCGATTGAAGCCACTTCTAACAGATGCATCTTGTCGAGAGCTTCGAAACGAGTACCCTCTTGACTATATTCGGAGTTCGGAGCTGGGAGAAATCCTTGATTTTCTGAAAATCGCTGTAAGAGGTATCACGGCAGACACTTTCAGCATTTCAGTGAGTGTGAGAGGTGGATTAGTCTTTTCTCATGCATGCAAGCTTGACCACTTCATTTTCCATCATGTGTGCACATGTCCTCATACACTTGGTTAGGTCGTTCGATCGGATTGACATTTAAATGTGTGTTAATTTCCCACTATATGCACTTGTGTTGCAATAGAGCTACAGTCTCATTGGCACGAGTCCTTGAGTCTTTTTGATTCAGGTACACAGTCTCCCATATTCATACTAGAGTTTTTCTTCTACTCTTCAATTGATGATGAAAGGAAATCTAAATGCCTTAACTCTTTAGGAGTTATATACTATTTTGTTGTAGGAAGATCAACCCAAGAAGAATAGGTCCATTACGCATGTTGTAGATCAAGCTTCCTAGCTAGCCACAAGGCAAAGGTAAATGGAGCTCATCTACTAGCAATAAAAAATCTGCTAATGCTACATAATTGAAGAAGGAAGAAAAAGATGAGAAAAAATAGAAAAATAGAAACAATTTTGCAAATACGATAAGGGAAATGATCATATGATAAGTACTTGTCCATAACTTGCTACAAAATAGGCAAAGAAGAAAGAGATTGGAATGGTTCTTGTAGAGGCCTCTACACCAAAAATAGAGTCTCCTAATCTTTTGCAAAATGAAGAATGGTTGTTTACCATTGTATGTAGTTATTATCCATCTTCTCAGGAGTAGTGTATGTCTATAGTAGACTCAGATGTTTGGTACTTTCTTAGTAGGGCAACCAAACATACTACCTCACAACACAATTTCTCCAGTTCACTTGAGCCTGCCCCTATAGGGAATATTGTCACGTGCGCAAACAACTCCTCATATCCTGTAATGGGATTTGTTAAAATCATTTTGACTACTGTTGATGGTAGTTCTTTCACATTATGAGATGCATTGAATGTGTCAGGGATAAAGAAAAATCTATTGTCAATTTCAACATTAGCCAAAGTTGACTTGGTTGTCAAATTTGTTGATGATTGGTGTACAGTTCATGATCTTTCAAATGGAAATGGTATTATTGCTTATGGCATTTTATGTCATGGGTTGTATAAGCTCATAGACTATGCAAAATTTGTGAATGATTTAGTGTGTGCCGTTCAAGATTCTCTGGCTATCTCAGATGCAAAGCTTTGCCATGCACGCTTTCGTCATCTAAATTTTGCTAGTTTGCTATGCCTATAAAAATATGAAATGGTGTCCTCTTAGCCCAAACTTGGGGCACCTTGTAAACATTTCTATGAAGGCTATATCTTGAGCAAACTGCAATGTTCATCCTTCCCAAAAGATGGTTCAGTTTGAGCTGCTAATAAATTGTAGCTTGTTCACAGTGATGATTGTGGCCCTATGTAGATACCTTCTTTTGGAAACTACCTTTATGTCATGAATATTATAAATGATCTCTCCAAGCATGCATGGGTGGTGTATCCACTGCAAATAAATTCTAAAGTGTTTATGTGCTTCAAAGAGTTTTTGGTTCTGGCTGAAAATAAGTCAACATGTAAATTCAACACCCTCCATTTTGATCAATGGGCAGAATACACGTATTCTAATTTTTATGCATTTCTGGGTGAGCATGGGATGAAACATTAGTTTATAGTACCATATGCACCTCAAAAAAATGGAGTTCCTAAAATAAAGAACATGTATCTCATGGAGATGGCGAGGTGTATGGTCCCACCAAAGCACTACAAGTTATCACTCCATATGAGTCCTGGCATGGTTGCAAGCCATCTGTTGCTCATTTGTGTGTCTTTGGTTGTCTGGCATATGCATTAGTGTCTAGAAAAAGACATCGAAAAGTGGATGATAAAGTAGTGAAATGTATTTTTGTTCGGTACATTTCTAAAAGCAAAGGCTATCATCTGTATCATCCTTAGACTTAAACACATTTTGGTTAGCTATGATATTGTTTTTGCGGAAGATGCAATTCATCCATTGTTTTCATGTACCAAGGAGACTTGAATTAGCTCTAGAGACCTCTATAACTCTTTTTTGCCTCTTTTTACAAGTGGATAATCAAGTGTTGGTCCAAATGAGGTGATCTTTGCACCTTTAGAGGTTCCACATGATGATATAGATCATTCCATTTCTTATGCAGATTTACGTTATGCACTTGTTGATGAGAGGGTTGCTATAGAGAAGGCAAAAACTATGCCTACATGGCTGGTGCAAACTTTGAGTGATAGCAAATTAGATGCACCTTTGTCATATCATACGCATTCAAGCTCTCATAGTGCTTTCTTTGCATTAGATTGCTATGCTATGGGCACCTCTAGTCTTTGTGATGAGAATGATACTGTTTCTTTTGATGAAGCACAACATTCAAAAAATTGGATGGCTATTATGCAATTAGGATATGATACTATTATGAAGATTGGTACTTGTTCTTTATGTGATTTGCCTCTAGTAAAAAAGGCCACTGGCACTAAGTGGGTATATAAGCTCAAATGTACGTCTGATGGAATAGTTGGTAGGTATAAGGCTAGGCTTGTTGCAAAAGGTTATGCTCAAGAGAGAGGCATTGATTTTTATGAGACCTTTGCACCCACATGTGGAATGAACACCATTCATAGCATCTATGCACTTGTAGCTCATAATGGTTGGATAAATGTACATCAGTTGGACATAAAAACAACTTTTTCAAATGGTGACTTATGTCAAGAAGTCTATGTATTTGAGCCTCATGATTTTGCGTAGAAAGGGCATGAAAATGAAGTGTGCATGTTGAAAAAGGCATTATATGGTTTGAAGCAAGCATCACGTGCTTGGTTTCAAAGATACGTGTGTTATTGATTGCACATGGTTTTGAGAAAAATCCAACTGAGAGCACCTTATATGTTAAGCACATAGATGATGGAGATGCATTTGATATTGTTCTCTATCAGCACATTGTTAGATGCTTGATCTACTTATGAATAACTCAGCCTTATATTTAGTTTTTTCTCTATTAGATGAGCAAGTTTATGCATTGCCTAGGTGTCAAGCATTGGTAGGCGGTTAAGCGAATCTTTTACTAGTTGAGTGGTACCTAGATAGTTGGATTGTTTTAACCCAAGGGGGGATCATTATCACTAGATTAACATCCTTTTTCTTGCTTTGATTGGGCTGGTTGCTATGACACATGTGTCCACCAGTGTTTTTTACTTCATGTTTAGTAGTTCATGCATATCTTGGTTGAGCAAGAAGCAACCTCTTATGGCCACTTCTAGTTGTGAGGTTGATTTGGGTGATGGTCAGTCTTTTGCCACCACCATCTTCACAAACAATCAGAGCACTTTGGCAGTTGTGAGGAACCCTATGTTCCATGCTCGCACAAAACACATTGAGGTGCACTATCATTATGTTAGGGAGAGGTTCTTTACTCGAGAGATCGGTTTGGTATATGTGCCCAGATAGGATAACATTGTAGACCTTTTCACAAAGGCTCTACCTAGGGAGAAGTTTGAAGCTTTGTGCAAAGCTTTGGGCTTACTTGATTTTGTGGATTGATCTCTTTCCAAAAATAACTTGGCACTTCCTTATACATGAGTCCAGCTTCTTGTTCACTACATCACTCCCAGGGGGGGTTTGTTGATATATTTTGGATAGTTATGTGTGTGAGAATGCTTGGGACCATTGGGGAAATTTTTTCCTTCTTTAGGAGGTTTTTTCCCCCCAGCTTGTATATACGCCTATAATCCTATCGGGTTACTTATCTTTGTGCATTCACTTGGTAATTTATTATGTGTTGTGTTGTGCACCAAGCTTCTTGTTTTCCCTTGTGTTGTTCACATGCTTCAGTAGGCCTCAAACTCCAACAGAATGATGTTTCACATCATGGTGGCAAGGTAGTCATTCAACCATAGCACATGTCTGCACTTTAGTATTGCTTTGCAAGCTAGGATGGGGCATTAGGAGACTAGAAGGTTCAATAGCAGCAACGTAACCACAGAACTAGCTCATGAATGAATGACTCTCCTCCCAACCATATGCCTCTATATATAGCTCTCTCCAAAGGAGTGCCTTCTTGGGTAGGTGGAACTAACCATGCATGTGTCAGCCATGTAACTACATGTGTGCTAAGTGTCCGAGGTAACTGGAGTTAACTCAAGTGGATGCTTCTAGAAGGTTCTATAGCTCTTTGGGCAAAATACTCTCCCCATGTAGCCCATGGGGATTGAACCCAAGACCTCCTCTTTCACACCCTTGAGACTTAACCACTAGGCTAAATGGATCACTTGGTTACAAGAGTAAATGACCTTCTAGTAAGTCTAGGTTTGAGATCTTTTGTCATACATACATGAGACCAAACGGTGTCCGATTTCAGATATGTTTGAACTCACTAGACCCTTAAATCATAGACTTAATTTATTACATTATTTTCCCCTTGGAAAATATTTTTTCCCTAAAATATTAGAGCTATATATACTATAGGCAACCCATGAGCCTCCATGTTCTAAAGCTTGAAGAACATGCATTCATTCGCTTTGTTTATCCACTTAGAATTTGAAAGTAGAAAACCTTATCATGTTCTAAAACTTGAAGATTATGTTTTCCTTTGATTCGTGTATTCACTTAAAACTTCAAAGTAGAAAACCTTCTTTTTTTGGGACCAACTTAAAACTAAACAGCTGGAAAATATCGTTGGATTGTGGAAACTTTTTCCCATGTTGAGTTTTCTTCAGTTCCATCCTTCCATTTTACCGGGCACTCTTCGTACAAGTGACTTCTTGTACTACGTTTATCCTATTTGTGAATTATCCTTTCAGGCTCAGGTCACTTAAGAATCACTTTGACCTTATCCAGTCAACTTTGATTCCTTCCACAATAAAGAAATCACATTGTGACTCTTTACCATAAAGTTTATTATCGCAAAGTAATTCAAAGACTTTCTTCAAGTGCTCAAGATGACTTTCATGATCATTGCTGTAAATCAATATGTAATCGAGGAAATCAACTATAAATTTTCCCAAGTATGGCTTAAGCACTTGATTCATCAAATTCATGAATGTTGTGGGTGCATTTGTTAACCCATATGGCATGACTAAAAATTCATATTGACCATACTTAGTTCAAAAGTTTTTCTTGTGAATATCATTGTCTTTGATTCTAACCTGATGATAACCTTGGTGTAAATCAATCTCTGAAAAGATTTTAGCTCCCTTTAAGCTGTCAAAAAGATTTTCAACAAGCTGCATGGGATACTTATTCTCTATTGTCAGATTGCTTAATGCCTTATAATCGACACATAGCCTCAAAGTACCATCTTTCTTTTGTACAAGAAGGATGGGTGCGGCCAAGGATAGTGGCTTGGCTGAATAAATCCTTTATCTAGATAGTATTTAATATGTTTCTCAACTTCTAAATGTTTGACATAGGGGAGGTAGTAGGGATTTTGAGATTTTGGCTTGGTTCTCAAAAACAGATCGATTGCATGATCAATGTTTCCATGAGAGGGCGGCAAGCCATGAGGAAGTTTCTTTTTATCCTTGAAATCTTGGTTTTCCATTTCCAAATTCGAAATCATGGTGTCCCATATGCAGGTGACTTGCCCATGCATCATAGGGATGACATATCTATGAGGAGAAGGACTCTAAGGAAGAGCTAACTTTTTAACAAGTGCATAATTTATAAAATTATGTGTGGCCGAATCATCCACCATAATCTGGATGGTGTGACCTTTGACTGAAACGTGCACCTTGACAAAATCATGTGGACCAAATTCTTGAGGTTGCCACATGTTTTTGGAAAGTTGGCACTTTGGATCCAAGTTCAAGGTCTGTATCAGATGTATTTCTTGTTTCCCCTTACCTTTATCAGTCAAAAGGTCATATTGTCTCTTCCAACTAGACAAGCCCTACTATGATGTCCTGGCTTAAGGCATTTAAAACACAAATTCTCTTTTTGTGCTTTAGCAAGTTCTTCTTGAGAAAGCAGATGTCTAAAAACACATGGTTTTTTAGATGTGCGTTCAAATGTCCTTGGCCCTTTGCCTTCACGTTTAGTGGTATTTCTTTGGAAATGACCACTTTCCTATGGAACATCTATACAACAATCGTCCTCGTAGATTTGTGCAACCTTAATAGCTTCATCAAGAGACTTAGGTGCATGTCTCTATTACTTCATTAGGGATTCATTGGTTAAGTCATCGAACAAATCCATGAAGCCGATCGAAGTCATCAAGGTTTTTTAATTTCAGAATACTGTCTCAATATTCTGAAATGTGACCTATTAAGTTTCCAAATAGCCAATTTTGTGCTAGGATGACTTGTTCGTTTAGATCATCATCCTCACAAACTAAAAATTTTATCGATAATTTGACCTTTCCCAAATGCATGGGAAGTGTAACTTCTTCAACATATGGGGTTTGAATACCTCCTAAACATATTAATTAGGCTCCCATCAATTTCATTTTAGCCTTCAAAGTTTGTACGAGAGATAGTTTGATCATGTTAGCTATGGCACTTGTATCAATAAGGAATTTGACCATATATTTAGGAGAGTGTTCTAAATTGGTAGCTATTTGGGGTCTTCTATCTTTGATCAAATTTTGCACTTGAATGCACATGACACATAGTCATGGCAAAGGCTTGTGGTTGCATGAGTGCATGTTTTGGTCCACAAGCTTTAAAATCAATTTGTTCTTATGGATATGCTCTAAGGCTTCTTCTTGAGCTTCAACTATGATCCATTGGTCTTCTTGTGGTCTATGATGATAAGCTCTTTCCCAAGGGTGCTTATAATTATGATTTTGGGTATGATTTCTCTGCACAAAGTTAGATTATGGGAATGCTCTTGGCTTGATGTGCTATTGAGTCTTCATTGTCTCCCTTGTGTGCTTAATTATCAATCAAGTGCTGCGTTGTTTGTCAAAGCAGAGAGAGAGAGAGAGATAAGTACAGAGCGAGACAATAAGAGAGAAAGAGAGAGATAGAGAGAGAGAGAGAGAGATTAAGATGCTCTCTAAAGAAGTGCCCATCCATTCCATCTCTGTGCCTAGCAGAGCACAAGATAGAAAGAGAGAGAGCTTCAACTCTCTATTAGCCACATCAAAGAATTTACCTATAGCTTGTTCATCTATAACTCTGCATATGGTTCTTTATAATGCTCTATCACATAAAGACGAGCTTGGTTCTATGCTATACTCTTTGCTCCTATAACTTGTCATATAGAGAGACAATCAACTGATTGATAGAGCTAGCAGATTCTATGTGCATCACACCCCTACTCCAATCAGTGGTGAAGACAAAGCTATGCATTAGCCTTATCTCTAGAAGATAGAGCACTCTTGAGGACCCTCTATTCACAGATGACTCCCTCAGGCAAAATCTTCATGAGTTTCTCGAACTTGATGTATTCTGGTATGGGGCCATCATAGGAAAAGGCAATCGGTCATCACTCTGGGAAGGTTTGAGAGGCCATTTTCGTGCATCATCAATAAATAATCAGTGTATTGTCTCAATGAAGTGGGCCTACTGCTCAAGATCCATTTCTACGTTGTCGTTGATCCAGGGAAGATGCTCATGTCAAATGAGAAGTTTGAAATTGCAGATCACTTTCCTCTCTGTGTAGCTTCTCTATCGTAAGTATGACCACTCTAAGATCTATTGCAGCATGGCACTACTGGCCGTCCCTGTGTGCCACTTTTCTCTGAGAGAGAGAGAGAGAGAGAAACGGGGAGAGAACCAAGACACGCCCCACTAACTAATTATAGAATGATCATAATTGTATCATTGAGTCGCTTGATACAGTGTATTCTACATTGTTCCATTTTTTGTAAGAATTGTAATCAGGCACTCACAAATGCTAGCTATATGTATTCCATGTTGCAATTTTTGTAGAAAAACAGGCCACTTGGAAAAATTTTGCTATAAGAAGAAGCATACATCGAAGTTGTCTAGTTCCAAGAACTCATCAAAAACATCTCAGCATAGTAGTGAAGGGCTATTTATTTCCACAGAAACCAATGCCTTGGTAACTTAAAGTTCTTCTCAGGAATGGATCTTTGAGAGTGGTGCAACATCACACATGTGTAAGGATTGGGATTCTTTTCAAGAGATTGAGGACTATACGGGAGAAGTTTACCTAGGCAATAGCAAGAGCCTACACATCGAAGGGAAAGGCAAAGTACAAATCACCAATGCCCAAGGGGAGTGCAAATCATTATCAAATATCTTATTTGTTCATAACTTGTGCATGAACCTACTATTAGTCAAGGCCATCACCGATCACGATAAACAAGTGTTATTTGATAACACTTCAATTAAGGTGATTGTAAAGCCAAAGACATCATTGCACAAGGCATCGAAGAAAAAGGACTATACAAAGTCTCTTGCTTTTTATCTAAGGAGTCACTTTCCAGTCTGTGGCATCAAAGGTATGGCCACACTTCATATTTACCAAGGATTTTCTCATCTTAGATAGTTAGAGGATTGCCCAAGATCGGGCAAGTTAATGATGTTTTCCAAGCTTGCACCCAAGCTAAGCAACACAGGGCTCTCGTCCCCAAGGAGGCTTCCACAAGAGCTAGGAACTCTTTAGCCCTCATCCACATGGACGTTTGTGGACCTATGAATACCCCTTCCCTTAGTGGATCACTCTACTTCTTTCTTTTACTAGATGACCACTCCCGATACATTTGGGTATATTTTTTTGAATTCAAAGGTAGACACTTTCTCTAAGTTTTGAGAATAGATAAACCAAGTTGAGAATGAAGAATCAAAGACAATCAAGACTATTCGATCTGATGGTGGTGGTGAATTTATCAATCACAAATTTGACAATTTCTTAAAGCAAAAAGGGATAAAACAACCAGTCACTCAACTGCACACTCCATCCCAAAATGGAGTAACTGAGAGAAAGATCCGAAGTGTGATGGAAATGGCAAGAACCATGCTTCACAACAAAGATTTACCCTATAAGTTTTGGGTAGAAGGAGTGCATACTGTTGTAGACATACTCAATTGAGGCTTCATTAGTGCATTACACAAGACACCCTTTGAAGCTTACTATGGAATAAAATCTAATGTCAATTACTTTGGAGTATTTGGAAGTGAAACATTTATCCATGTACCAAAAGAAGATCGCAACAAGTTATAGTGCAAGTCTAAGAATCATATATTCATCGGCTACAATGAACAATCCAAAGCATATCGACTGTACGATCTTGAGAACCACTCCATCATAATTTCAAAAGATGTAATCTTTAGTGAAGCTTCAAGATACTCAATCAAAGATCCAAAGACAAGTCTCAATTTTCCCATCTACACTTCACAGGGGGACATAATCTTTTCAAAGCCCACATCAGAAGCAAGTACTTCACATCAACCTACAAGATCACAAAGGCTCATTGAAAAGCAGCAGGGAGAACAAAGTCATTATGTAAATTATGCATTGGTGCATCAGATCCAACAAACTCCAGAGCCTTCCAACTACAAAGAAGCTCAAGGCCAACCTAAGTGGGAAGAAGCTATGCAAGTGGAAATGGATGCAATCGAGAAGAACAAGACTTGGACTCTTGTTCCGAAGCCTAGAAATCATCAAGTCATAGGAGTTAAGTCGCTCTATAAAGTTAAGTACAAATCAGATGGCATACTAGACAAGTACAAAGCAAGACTTGTAGCCAAAGGATATAAGCAATACTATGGCATTGACTATGAAGAAACCTTTGCCCCTACTGCAAGATTTACCACCATAAGGATCATTCTAGCACTAAGTGCACATTTCAAGTGGCCCATCTACCAATTAGATGCCAAAAGTGCTTTCCTCAATGGAGATCTTCAAGAAGAAGTATATGTTGACCAACATAAAGGTTTCAAGGTCAAAGGAAAGGAAGATCAATTCTACAAGCTTGACAAAGCATTGTATGGACTTAAGCAAGCTCCTAGGGCCTTGTATGAAAAGATTCACAAGTTCTTCGAAGATAAAGGATTTCAAAGAAGCAGTGCCGATGCAAACTTATGCATCTATAAGAACGAGTCCTTAGTGGCTATCATCATCCTCTATATAGATGACTTGATCTTGATAGGCTAAGATGAAGAACACATCCAATTAATCATCACACAGCTTCACCTTGAGTACTCTATGATAGATCTTGGACTACTTCACTACTTCTTGGGTATGGAAGTTTGGCAAACAAAAGAAGGCATATTCCTATCACAGAAGAAGTACTTTTCTGATCTTCTTTCTAGATATAACATGGACCAGTGTCGCTCAGTATCTACACCACTTGATCCAAACATCAAGCTCACATTGGAGGATTCACCATCACTTGTGGATGTGCATACTTATTGACAACTTGTTGGTTCATTACTCTACCTTCCTAACACTCGACAAGACATTGCCTATGTAGTTGGTATACGGTCAGTTTGCACATTAGCCTCATCAAACTCATTGGGATACTGCTCAGAGACTACTTCGATATCTTTTCCTCCCTCGACATCATGATCTCTAGTACAGAGGGGGCATCGAATGCGTCGGATATTCAGATTTAGATTGGGCTGGTGATCTTGATTCTCGACAGTCCACTTCTGGGCATATATTTTTACTTGGCTCAAGACCTATCTCATGGGCAAGTAAGAAGCAGCCTACAGTTGCTCTGTCATCCACTAAGGCCGAGTACTGAGCATCTAGCTTCATAGCATGTGAGGCCATTTGGCTTTGATATTTATTATCTTACATTGGTGTTTTGCAAGTTACTCCGACATGCATCCGCATGGATAGCCAGTTAGCATTGGCCATCACCAAGAATCTAGTGTTCCACGCTCAAACAAAGCACATAGAGATCCAATACCATTTCATCCACAAGAAACTTGTATACTAGGAGATTACTCTGGAGTAGTGTACCTCTTAGGAGAACCTGGCGGACATGTCCATGAAGGCTCTACCTCCAGTTTTGCTCCAGCACTTGGTGGACCTCTGTAACATTTAGCTGCTCCAAATGGAGTTGCAGAGGGGGTGTTGATGACATGATTGCTCCTACATCATCTACATTTGTATCCGCATGAGTGCATCTCCATTTTGTATCTAGGAGGCACTCCATTTCTAGTTTATTTCCATTTTATATTGTATCTCTTTTGTATTTGGGTACCTTTCCATTTGCTTCTACCATTGTATTCATTCTTCTTTGAGGGGAATTATCCCACATGAGATGTACTTTGGAGAGCCCCTCCCAAATCTATATAAGGAGGGCCTCTCCCCCCATTTGTACTTGGTTAGAAGCTGTCAGGGGAGCACTAGATTATGCCCTCTGACTACAATAGACAAGATTTTGGAAATACACTTATGATTACAAGAACACCCACAGAGGGAAAATTGATACAAGAATACGTAACCGATACAAGACATCCCACAATCCAGGACCGATATGTATGGAAAAATTGGACTAGAGATGATACAGAAGATCCCACAGCCTGGGACCATAGGTATGGAACAAGATATCTCGATTATAAGAATTCTCTTTAGAGATATGAACTAGATACAAGAAATAACTAGAAAGGATCTCCTACTATGAGATTACAATAGGACAAGAAGGGATGTCCACGATACAAGACTAGACAAGACTAGAGCAAGAGACAAAACTAGAACTTGAACTGGAACTTGAAAGTACTTACTTGGTGATCACGACCCTTGAGCTCCCAAGATTGGCATTGGCAAGATTGAGAATGAATGTGGCCACCTCCTCCTTATATAGGTTTTTCAAGGGTAGTTACGATTTGATGATGTCATTGATGATATCATCAATTAGAAACAAGACCTCCGAGTGTTAGAATTCAACAAGTAGATAGTTGACCTTGGGGTTTTGGCACATTTTGAATGCAATGGAAGCATTAGTTTCTCCAAACTCTGAGCCAATCATGAGATATGGAAAGTCACATGGAATCTAAGGTTTAAGATGGTTTCCTTGTCCATGGCATCACCTCCCCCTCAAGGGATGAGTTCCACGAGGAACAGCCATGTTCTCTAGCTTGGGTTTCATTGAATTTTTCCTATGGAACTCATAAACCTTGAACTTTGCTCCCTAAAGATTTTTTCTAGGCTCCCAAGTACGATCACTGATGTCATACCCTTCCCAATGACTAAAGTATTCCAATCCTCCTCGAGAGATTCTTGAATCTAAGACTTGATCAACCTCGAATTCTTCATGATCCTTAATCTTGAAAGGTGGTGAAGGACTGGGTCTCTCTTGAGCTTCCTTGGGTTCTTCATGCGATAGATCCTTTGAGCTTTTAGTGGAATGTTGTGGTGTTTCCAAGATCTTTGATGGAAAGCATTGAGTAAGCACACCTCCTTGATTGAACATGAACTCCTCCTTATCCTTTACCTTCTTGATATCTTCATAACATGTATACTCCATATCATTTGCAATGACCTTTTGGGCTTCAAAGATTCTTGATTCAGATTCTTGAGGAATAGTATCTTCATTATTCAAGACTTCTAACTCTTGGACTTGGCTTTCTTTTAACAACTAATTCTCACACTGAATTTCTTGATTGGTAGCCTCATCTAAAGTATTTAACTGAGATGTAGAGGATAAAAAACTCTTTATTTCATCTCTGAGACCACTTCAAAATTGATTAACTAGATAGTCTTCTTAATATGTGGATCCTTGAAATACAATTTTGAAGCCTGATGCAAATTATCCAACTGAGCGATCACCTTGTTGTAACCTCTGTTCAAAGTCTTGAAGTTTTTTATATATACCATCTAGAGTAGACTCGATATTTTTGAGTATGGATATGGAGTCCATCATCCTTGATAGGGACTTGATGTGGATAGTCTTGCTAAAATGTCAGCGGATCACTAGATTGTGCTCTCTAACTACAATAGACAAGATTTTGGAAATACACTTATGATTACAAGAACACCCACATAGGGAAAATAATACAAGATACATAACCGATACAAGATGTCCCACAACCCAGGACCGATAGGTATGGAAAAAATGGACTAGAGATGATACAGAAGCCCACAACCTAGGACCGTAGGTATGGAACAAGATATGTTGATTACAAGAATTCTCTACTTCAATGAAAGCTGGAATTTTAGCTCACAATCTCTCACTCTGATGGCAATTTTAATTACACAAATGGTTCCAAAATAGAATTTAAACTCCCAAAGCACTTGGTGTAAATGCTTTTCGAGTGCTAAACTTTGTATTTCTATGCTTTGAAGTCGATTTGCACTGTTAAAAGTGCTTGTGCACCACGATGCAAAAAACTGAAACTTGAGGAGTTGAACCTGCTCCAATACCATTATTGGGTGTGTGTAAAAGTGTCAAAGACACAAAAGATGCATACTCAAGGAGCACAAATGCAACAAGACATATGGAGAAGATGGAGGATTGCAATAGTTCTCTCTATTGATGATGAAATGAAATGAGGTAAGAGCTAAATAACATCCTTAAGTGCAAAAGTACCACCACAAATGAGTGTATCATGTATGTGGTAACATGGGGAAAAAACTTCTCGGCGACTCTAGGAGTGAAAAGTATCCATCTATAGGGAAAAGGTTTGCATCAAAGATACTCGAGAAACACATATGTGTAACACATATATCAATGCCTATAGAGATGGCTACTGGGCAACTACACTATACAAAAGGATGCATTGAAAACCTTGTGTTTACTTTTTCAAGGATGGTCGAGAGGTTGAGGCTTCACCATCAAGCTAGCTATTTTGCATAAGCTATTGTATGCAGTTGAGATGTATTATACAAGATTCTCTCTCTTTCTGAGTCACATATTGTCTATTCTATTGCCCCGAACTTTTCCTTATCTTGTGCAAGGGTTTTTATCTTCTATTCTTCTTGAGTGATCGTGGGAGCATTACATGAAAGCAAGAATCAATCATCAAAAGGCATGAAACATGAAGAAATCACAAAAGAAGAAGAAAGAAAAATTTGTGCATGAAATTTGCAAGAAGAACAGATCTCCTACTCACACTAGCAGAAAGTTTTCACAAATGAGAGGCGTGATCACTTTATAGTGGCCCCTTCATGTACCACTTTACATCAAGTATGGCCAAAATTACACTAGCACAATCACGTTTTGCTCTTCTCTTATGGATTTTCTTTTGGGATGGCACTTCCAATATGTGCAAAAAGAACTCGGCTATATATACAAAGTTTCTAATCCACAAAAATGATGCAATTTCTCTTGTGTCTCATGCTTCATTTACTCCTGTTGATTGCAATGTGACAACATCTTCAATGCTATTCAAGTTATTGCCTAGTCATACATAGAAGGGAGCACCAATAATTCTTGGTCCTCAAGAGAGAACATATTATCAGTAAACATTGGCTCAGCAACCCTCTCTTTGAGCTTACGATGTTTATTTGCTTATTACTTGCACCTCATGTTCTTACTACCACAATTTTTATAGACATTACTCATGTTCTTACAACCACAATTTTTATAGACATTGAAAGGGACTATTTAAATAAGATTTTTCAAGAAGCATACAAACATTGTCTCATCTACACTCACTCTACAAGTCAGATTCTTATGTAAAGCAAATGGAGCTAGAAAGAGTACATGTTATACATGGAAAGTATCAACATAGAGATAGACTCAAAGATTCATGGGAAGAAGTGATAAAAGACTAAGAATCTTGGTTTATACAAGGACGTTTCAAGCCCTTAGATCTATATGTGACCCCATCCAACATTTCTCAGGACAACCTTGCCTTGAAGAATCTTGGTTTATACAAGGACGTTTCAAGCCCTTATATCTATATGTGACCCCATCCAACATCTAACAGGACAACCTTGCCTTGGCAGACTATGAAGAACCTTGTGGAGGACAATAAGCTTTTGGAGGGGGGAATGTTGATAGTCTCACGCATAAAAGTGGCAGTCATAATATTTTTAAAGTTGTTGTGCAATCTAGTATATTCAACTATATATACATTTGTATAAAAAGGGAAGAATCTTATTGGAAAAAGTCTGCAAGAAAAGAAAAGAAAAAAAAGTCTGCAAGAAAAGAGACAAGAAACATTTGATTTTCTTTTTTACTATTTTCAAAAGAAAAGTAAAGTGGTACATGAGGGGGTCACTATAAAAAATCCCATCCCTCACTTTCCATAACTTTTGGCTAGTGAGTGAGTGAAGTAAGCTTTCTCTCTTGAAAAATAGGTGAACATGATTTCAACCCTCTTTTGAGTCCCATTATTTTGGCTCCATTGATCTCTTTTAGTGTTACATTTTGCAATATTATGGGGTGTGAGGAAAAAGAAAAAAGAAAAAAGTTAGTTTTAATGAAAATAAAGAAAAGAAGACTTACTGGGAATAATTGTCGTCCACATGAAAAACAAAAACAAGAGGAATGACATGTCGGACACCAAGCTTCATGAATTTTCAGAGCTGCTAGAAACTTTGGGAATACCCGAGATATGGCTATGGCGAAATCGGATGATCTGGTGACTGTCATCCTCTCTGCGTTAGAGACTGCTTCTGAGAGCGAGCTATGCCTCCTATCCGATCGTCTTGCCGCAGAGCTGTCTCTGCATTTTCAAAGATTGTGGATCCTTGTCGATTCCCCGCGTCAGTTCATCTCTGTTTTCTCATTATTAGAGTCGTTATCCTTCGAGCAACGACGCGCTCTCGTTGCCCGAGTTACCCTTCGGCTTATTTCCAGGATAATCGAACTTTTTGCTCACTCTATACGTGATTCTTCACGCCAGCCTGAACCCGATAACGCTTTATCAGAAGTCACTCGTTCTTCGAAAATGAGCTCATTTCAGTCCATAGGCCCATATCTAAACGTTCAAGACTCAGCGGATTCAGGAAGAGAAACAGTCGACGAGCTCGGAAGCATGTATTGCAATCATAAAGTAGGAGAAGCCACGAGTAGTTTAAGTGCGACATGTAAGACTACGGAAGTGCCTATCAGTGCACATTCTCCGATGTCTACGAACTCGGCCGAAGATTTTGGGGGTACTCTAACACGCTCGACGGAAGCTTTAGAGTCAGTCGATAATTTCCCTGTATCAAAAGCTCGGGATGTAAAGAAATCATATGCATGTGCACCAGAGTGCATTAGGCTTTCTGAAACTGTTGGACATCCTCGAAAGACTAATAAGGTGGCAGAGAAGAATTTGGAGCCCCAAGAGCCTCATGTTGAGGCTCAACCAAACGTAGATCCTGATGAAAGGTTGCCTCAATGTACGCTTGCGGACAATATTAATCACCAACATATTAGTAGGAATGTTAGAAATCCAGCACTCAGGTATCCGTCCATGGATATTAATGATTTGGGAATAGCAGGTAGTGATTCTGTAAATGATGTACTCACACGTGAGCACTCGTTGATGATCCCATCAAATGTATCTCCTTCATATAGGGACCTATGTAATGACACAAGTACCAGTCGTGAAGATGACAATGATAATTCAGCCCCACCATGGGGTGAAACAGATGCCGGATTTCTATTTCTTTTCCTGTGGGAGACACAAGAGCAGGAATGCAAAGAGGCGATGCAGAGATGGTCCATAGATCCAGTTTTGTACCGTTTCTTCATTGTACAGGATATGTCAGTTTTGGTTGATCGTGATAAGAGGGCTCGGTGCGGAGATTCAAGGTGGAGAGAAAGACTTAAGCAATATTTGATGCAAAATTTCATGCAGCTAGGCTGTGGTTTCCCTGGAATAACAGCATCTGCAGCGTTTCCTGCAAGCTTAGGTGAATATATGGATATGATTGCCAAATTTCAGAGGATCTTGAAAAGTATGGAGGTAGAGGAATTCAACGACCAAAAGCTATCTCATGTATCATCAGCAATTTTACATTCATTGCCTACAACCATTATAGGCTTATCATCAAAGGACAGTGGAGAGATGTGTGTTATTTGTAAGGAGGAGTGGAAGCTGTCGACTATGGCAAGTCAGCTGCCATGCATGCATGTTTATCATTGGGACTGTATTATTTCTTGGTTGATTCAAAATAACAACTGTCCGATATGCAGACTTGAGCTTCCAACAGATGATTATGATCATGAACTCCAAAGGAAGATACACATTCTGAGGGAGAGCAGACTCTTGATGTCCTGTTGAGCTGTCTCGATACTGACATCTGTCTGTAGATGTAGTGATTAATTTCAGGGGGAATATTAGATTTTGAGGAAGATTCAGTAATCTGACATCATAGAGGGCTGATAATGGTTCAATTGATGAAGCCCACAAACATATGATATTTATACTTAGATTTTTAATCAGGCACTGTCACAATGGACGTTCAAGTGCTCTAGAATTGTATCATGTGCCATCTATTACTTTTACTATGCTGATAGTTTTTCCATTTTAACAGCTTACTAACATTGGAATAACTGAAGCGTCTTGACTTTGAGGGATGTGTGTATGCGCGAGTGAGGATGGGATTGGGCTAAGTTTTGCATTACTCAAGCCATGGGCAAGTGTGCTCTTCCCCTTTTCTCTCCCCAATAAGTTTATTTATTTGTAAAGATCTTTGATAGCATTATCTCTCACAGATGAATCTTTACCAAGACATATACTTTAGATATGATGTTTTCAATTAAGATGGAGGGGGCATTTCACTAGTATTTCGCTTGTGATTGATTAATACTTTCAGGGTCACAGATTCTGGTTTGGCATATCTGCCTGATGCTGCTGGTTTCTCTAAAAAGGATTTATAGAGAAGATTGTGATGCATTTAACTCATAAGTTCCTGGCATGGGAGAGGTGTACAGCATGTAGAAGCTTATGATTTTGGCTAGGACGTCAGTAGGTGTAGTTTTATTAGGTTAAGCTTATTTCATGCATATCCGATTTTTGCTCAACAGTGAGATGTGCCATAATACTGCATGCTTGAGATAAAATGAACTATTTTCATCTGCTATATCTTTTGTTGGGCTTAATTTTTATAAATTGTCCATTCTCTCATAAACAACGCATGAGGACAAAATTTTTAAAACTTCAACATTGTGTCTCCTACAGATGTCACTTTGCTGACTTGACATCTCATATTGGCATAAATCGCCTCACATATCTTGCTTTGTTTCATGCTATTGTTGATTCTTTATCAGGAAAACAAGGATTTCGCCCAGCATTGCATATGTAATGGATGCTACTAGTTTTGATGGACTCGAAGGTGCATTGAGATCAGGCTATCATGTTGTCTCTGTACCATGAGCTTCTGCAAGTCGAGTGTTTACCATCTAGAGAAGCATGATTGTTGATACAGGGTCACTAGGATATCAAATACTGCTCTACATGCAGATGCTTGCAAACACATTAGGTTATCATAAGGTACAGATGGGCGAACTATAACATGTGCATACATGGAAGTAACTTAGCTCAAATTATATGGTTTTCGTTGTACTATGATGTAAAGAGTTAGGACTTTGTGGAATAGTGTGAGTTAAGATGTTTATGGCCATGATGCCATCACTTCACTTTGCATATGGCCCAGTGTGGAATTCTGTGTGTGCAGCCCACATTCCAGCTTATTTATATCTATGGTACGAGTCTCAGATTGTCCTAGGGTCAAAAACATGTATGAACCAGATTGTTGTATAGACTACCTAAAGCCTTCCAACCTGTAGGCAGCCTTGGCTACACCCTGAATTCTTTACCTTGCCCCCATACACTGTATGATTCCTATTCTAGAGCACTTATTTGTGTTCCTACTTCATATGTTGACCGGTGGAGACATGGGTACAATCATCCTTTGCCTTGGCCTTGAGTATATCATAATGCTCAATAGACCTTGAGATAGCTTCTTGTTCTCTTCCCACTTGTTATCAGTCATCTTTAAATCTTTGAGGTCACTAATGCTTGGATTCTTCTAGTAGACTACTATTAACCTTGAGTGTAATATGTAGGCTGCGTAAACACATTTCTTTGACATGTAGGACCTAATATATTTGTTTTAATATGTATGGTACTATTCGTCAAAGACTTGTGCGTATGTCCCTTTGGGTCTGGAACCGAGGTAAACTAGGTCTTAAGTTCAGTCTCCTGTTGTTTTAGTTACTTTGGGCCTTGAGAATGAACACATTGTTCTTTTCTACATATATAATGTGCAAAAACTCTGTGTTTTCCAAAATGCTGTTAAAATTTGTTTGTTGTTTGCTGTTCTAAAGTTTTAGAATAAGCAGCAGGAAGGCTATGAATCAGGAGGTTCCTCTTCCTCATTTGTTTTGAGTTGAGCTCCCATTGCTGTTTAATAGCATACGTACTCTTGAAGTTGATGTTGGAGTTCAGCTTATCAAATCTATTTGAAAAGTTGACTTTCCGTTTACATATATATATTTAAGGATCTAATCCATTCTCTTAGGTGTTACTTTCTTGGATTCTAACACTTACCTTGTTTCCCTTATTCAACCTTGTGGCAAATATACATCAAGTTGGCCAAGCAGTTGTTTATTGTTTTAAATTGAAATCTGATGTTGTTGCCTTCGTTTTTATTCTTGTTTCTTGAGTTGACGTTGGTCTTGTACTAGGGAAGAAACTAACTCATTACATAGCACAACAGCTTCATTGATTTCACATGCATTGTGTCGTTCTTGGTTATTGGTTCTGTTCCATGCTAAACTGCTAAGCCACGGGAGCAGTTTAGTCTTGCTTAAGCTACACCATGTAGGGAATGCTTGCTCGGGCCATAGCTAAGCTCGCTCACGGGTATTAGCTAAGCACGTTTACCGTTAGGTATTAGCTATGGTGCTTTGAAAATAGATTTTTATTTTTATGTAGTTATGTTTTTTAGTACCAATACTAATTCAAGGTAAAATTTCTAGTATGATATGCATATATTGTCCTTGATATTAATTCTTGTTAGTATGTGTGTTGAGGATGTTCCATGTTCTAGTTTTGTTACAAGTCTTGTTGTTGATGAAAACCCTAAGATACCAATTATGAGTGCATGTAAAGATGCACACGGTGATTCAAATGCTTCAAAAAATGGTCTAGATGAAGGGTTTGGAATACCCTATGTAAAGAGTCCAAGAGTAGGAAAGGCACATGCAAGCAATGCAACAAGAGGAAGTGATCCATGGCCAAGCTACACATACAAACACAAGAAAGGGAGAAATGGAGCTTCAACATCACATAATGAAGAGAGTTACAAATTTCTTGAGCTCTATTCTCAAAAAATGACGAGTTTCCTCAAAAAAGTTTCAAAGAAGGTAAGGACTTTCTTACTTCATAACAAGCTCATTTATGGTTCTTCTTTTCATGTGTTCAAATTAATCATTAGTAAATTTAATAGAAAAGGGGAACTTTATATTGGTTAATGATAAGGTATTTTATGGGGGTTCTTTCACTCTTTTTTTATAGTTTTATTTTCGTCTATTGTTCTTTTATTTTTAATAATAATATTATTATTTATTATTATTATTATTATAGCTATTTCTTTATTTTTTAATTTAATTTTAATTATTTGATATTTTATATATATATATATATATATATATATATATATTTGTTTATTTATTTACTAATTTTATGGACATGGAAATGGAGACCCGAGGGCTCTTTCAACAAAACTAATTGTTTATCCTAGTACCCTTCTTATGCACACATGTTTTTTAATGCACTAGCTTATGCATCTACATGTACGAGGCATGTGGCCTTGCATATAAGCTCTCCTAGATCATGGTTAGTTAGAGGGTACACACTCTAGGATGGGAAAAATTCATTTGCATGTTCTAAATATCAATTTTAATTCTTTTTTTTGTAATTCTTTTTCTTTTGACTTCTAATTTTACCTTGAAGAGCTGATTGTATAAAGCACCACAATGAAGAAACATAGATGATGGAAGAATGGCAACATATCAATGCATGGTTCCTTCAACTAGTTACAACCACTTGAAGGCATAAGCATGAAAACTTCTTCTTCATTACCAACAAGTATTGTCTAAGGAGTATATTTGTATGTGACCACCGTCAGTTTTTGAGGTGAACAATGCAAGTTCCACTTTATGGGAAGGGGATTTGAAGATATACAAAACATAACAGAGGTTGTAGATGTGTGGAGAGAGCTTGGATGTGGAGAATATATAAGCCAAAATCTAATGAATACAGATTTCTAACCATGCATGCTATCAAGCCATCACTTGATATGCTACAAGAATGAGTAATCTATAATACCCAAGCTTTATGGTGGATGACTTTGATGAGAACTCGAGATCATTTAGAGTACTCTCCTCTATTAAACCATGAATCTCTAGAGCTTGTAGTTAAGGACATACAAGTGAAAAGATATTGATGTGTTGGTAGCGGAATGGGAAAAGAACTAAATACATTTATCCATATGAAAATTCCAAACACCAATTTGGTCATATGGTTGTTTCATCGCCTAAGGGACGAAGGCATTAAAGAAGCACAATATGAGCTTCATGGATGATGTGTGAAAACTATGAGACGACAATGTAAAATTACATAAGTGTCTTCTATTGGACTACTCCATAAGCGCACATAAGTGTCTTCTATTGGACTACTCCATAAGTGTCTTCTATTGGACTACTCCAGAAGAGAATGCATGGGGTTTAGGGAATTGACAAAAAAGGACTTGACAAAAATGCCGAGTTCCTTTATGAAAATGATACAAATATGATTCGAATTGGCACTAGTTGCCATTAGGTTGAGTTTGCCGACATGATTTGAAATTCTAATTTGTAGTCTTATTTTTGATGTTTTTTTATAGATCTAGTTTTATTGTTCATAAGATGAGAACCTTGGTAGATGGGATGCTCTAGCTTAAGTTGTGACATGTTTGTGGCCGTAGGTATCCATTTCTAGCTATGTCCCTTTTGAGATTCTTATAGTTTCTTAAGGATCCATATGTGATTGGTAGTGACTTTGTTTTGTGCCATTTGAAGATATGGTTGCTGTTGAGATTAAGGTGTCTTTTAAGATTGAAACATTTGTGATCATTGTTGATGTTGAATTTTGACCACTCAAATTTGTTTAATAGATGGATATTGAGTTGTTGACATTAGACTCCTCTTTTCTCAAGGTAAATGATGGATATTAGCCCTCTTGTTCCTCACTGCTTGAGAAGATTTATCCTCAATTTCTGAAATGATGTTATGAAGAGGCTCAGTCAAAGATGAAGACCAAGTGACTCATTAGGGGAGACATCTTGTAGGAATTCATGTTATCGACATGTTTATCTTGACTATACCTCACCATTTCTTAAATTGGTTGCTCTCTCTTCTAAAAAACTAAATGTCTCTTAAGCTTGGAACATTGATAGAAATGTTTTTGGAGAGATTTGTAGCATCATTGGATACTCAGAGACATTTCTAACCGAAACAATGATGTCTCCTAGTAATCCTTGTTGTCATAGTCCAAAAAATTGACATTCATACTAGAGTTCCCTAGATGTATAAGAGCGAAAATTTCACCCAAAGACTTGAATTGGTGTAGGCTTGTATCAAAGTGTTTTCTAAGTTCAGTTCCTTCACCCTAGGCACACGTGTGGTATTCAATGTTGCCTAGTATCTTCCTTCACCCTAGGCACACATGTGGTATTCAATATTGCCTAGTATCTGTAAGTGAGTCCAATAGCAAAAAATCTTGATGACCAACACTATTTTCACATAATGTTGCCTATCTTTATAAGACTTCCTTTGTTCACTCCATTCATAATAATTGGCCATGGGAGTCGTATTCTTCTACTCTTATTTGTTCTCTATTCTTGTTTGTTTCTTGCTCTTTCCATAGTGGCATTTTTACTTGTTCATGTACTTGTTCATCAAAAATCATTTCTATTCTTCATTTGTCTTATTTGTGTTAAAATTTTATCTCTGCGAGGTTATTCATATAATTTTACTCAAAATCTACTAATATATTTTGGTAGGGTTTTTAGCATTGTTCGGCTTGAAACTCCTCTTATGGATATCCTATTTATCAATAATGATCTATAATTGTTGGAGCTTGAAGTTTGCAGAAGCACACAAACAACCCAAGGAAAAAGAAGAAGTTTGGAGCACAACACAATATTGAATGTATTACCAAATGAAATTGTACAAAGATAAGTCACCCAATAGGGTTATAGGCATACATACAAGCCAAGGGGAAAAAATTTCCTAACAAGGGAAAAAAGTGTCATGCTGGTCCTAAGTGTGTTCACACACATCACTACCAAAATATATCAACAAATCCCCCCTAGGAGTGGTGTGGTGAACAAGGATTTGGCACTCATGTATAATGAAGTGCCAAGCTATGTGGAAAGAGATCAATTCACAAAAGGAATTAAAAGCCCAAAGCGTTGCACAAAGCTTCAAACTTCTCCCTAGGTGGAGCCTTTGTGAAAAGGTCTACAACATTATCCTGTGTGGGCACATAAGCCAAACTGATCTCTCCAATAGAGAACCTCTCCCTAAAATAATGATAGTGCACCTCAATGTGCTTTGTGCATGCATGAAACATAGGGTTCCTCACAACTGCCAACATACTTTGACTGCCGGTGAAGATGGTGTGGCAGAAGACTAACCAACACCCAAATCAGCCAAAAGGTGTCTGAGCCACACACACTCAATAGTCGCTGTGAAAGTTGCCCTATATTCAGCCCCACAACTAGAAGTGGCCACAGTAAGCTCCTTCTTGCTCAACCAAGATGTACATGAGCTACCAAGCACGATGCAAAAACCACTGGTGGACTCATGAGTGTTATAGCAACTAGCCTAGATTGAGTAAAAAAAAGCATGTAAATCTAGAGATAATGATCCCCCCTTGGGATTAAAAAATTGAGTAGTTGAGAACCACTCAAATAGCAAAAGATGGGCTTAACAGCCTACCAATGTTTGGCACCCAGGCAATGCACAAACCTACTCACCTAAGAGACAAAAAATTGAATACCAGGTCACATTATGCATAGGTAATCAAACATCCAACAACATGTTGATAGAGAATAACATCAAGTGCATCTCCAACATCATGATGACTCAACCTTAAAACTATTTCCATGGGAGTGGCAATAGATTTGCAATCTTTAAGGCCAAAGTCCTGCAATAGTGTGTAATATGTTTTGTTTGACACAAAGCTATTCTTCCATCAACTTGCATAATCCGAATGCCCAAATAATGATGTGAATCCCCAAATATGACATCTAGAAACAAACATGCAAATCATCTTTAAATTCAAGAGTATCCTTCTCATTAGGACTAGTGAGTAGCATATCATTACCATATATAACAATGATCAGAAGTACATTTGCACGCTTAACATATAAGGTGCTCTCAGTTGGATAGTTTTCAAAACCGTGTGCAATCAAGTAGGCATGTATCTTTTCATACAACAAAGTAAATGACAATCAAACACATAGGATTTTGCAAAGTAAAAACTTTGTTTAACTTGCTGGACATTTATATCATATGAGTCAGAGTGGAATACTAGAATATTGTGCTCCGGAGGAGTATTATGCAAATTATTTAGAAAAGGCACGTTTATGGAATCCTTGTTATCATTCTTCTAAGATTGTCACTTTATATAATTTAGCAAGAATGGGAGTGTAGTGGCCAAGAAAAGAAAAGGATGTAGAAAGGTACATAGTTCAATGTCAAAAATGCTATTCTCAAAACCAAGGTGACGTAAGTACCTTATTTTGGTTCCAAGGAAATCCTTTGTGGAGTACACACATAGTTGAAAAATTAAAACAAGGAGATCGCAAGGAAGCAAATTTGAGGAATTGTGAATCAAGAAACATAGGAGTTAAGTAAAGATTTTGTGTTGATAAAGGATCAATTATATAAAAAGGGTATGGATGGGTATTTGAGAATATGTGTTCCTGAAGACAAATGTGTGGAAATGTTAGAAATGGCCCATGTTGGAATAGCAGGAGGACACTTTTCAAGAGAAAGAACAGCTAAATTGATTTTATATTCAGGATTCTGGTGGTCGACTCTATTCCTAGATGCTAGATTGTTTGTACAAAGTTGTGATGTTTGTCAAAGAGTGAGACAAGTGGGCAAAAAAGATGAAATGCCCTTGAAACCTTTAATATCTGCTAGAGTTTTTAGTAAATGGGGAATGGATTTTATAAGTGGTTGTAGAATCCAAAGATCTAGAATGCCTTTAGCAACTAAGGAATGGAGAAGAATACATCAATAACATAAAAAAATGTATGAAGAAGAAAAAAAAAACAGGAAAGAGTCTCAAGATGAAGCTAAAACTAGAATTACAAAACATAAAACATTAAGAGAAGCATTGATATGTGAAAAAACCATAGGAAAACAAGAAATGCATCTTCTAGTCATTCAAATGAAGTACAAGAAGAAGAAAATTAGGGTTTTTATTGGATTCTGGTTCTCAAGTAATTTGATTAGTTTTGATGTATTGGTTCAACTCATAAGCAACAGAAAACCAAGTTCTACTTTAATCAAAACAATAGATGGACAAATACTTCCCACAACCTCAACTCAAAAAATTATTCTAAAAATAGGACAAGAAACATTAGTGGTAGAATGCGAAGAATGGCTAGAAAAGTTGATGTCTGAAAAATTAGTGCTAGGACAAACATGGATGAAGGATAATAAAGTATCAATTGACTTTGATAGAATGATGATTTGTATGAAGAAACACAATAAGAAGATAAAAGTGTTGTTTTGCAAGCAATGTTATGCAGGTACCAACTCATGAAGCACATCCGGTAGAGATGGAGACATTCAGATTTCCTACAAAAGAACTATCTCTGAATGTCATACAAAACATAATGAAGGAATTAATGCAAAAGATTAACAAAGGAGGGACAGTCAACACAAATCTATGCAAAAAACTAAACCAAAGACAAACCTGTCAGCATCATTATCAAAAGAAAAAAGCAAATATGGATACAAAAAAAAAAAGATCAAAACCCAAATGTGAAGCAGATATGGGAACCTAAGAATTCTAATACAAAGAAGAGAGGAAGAGATGAATTCTATTGGCAAGAATTTTGTATGAAAAGTCAAAATAACAAGACAACAAAAAACCTAACATGATACTGGAAGAAAAAATGAGCAATACACACAGAAGCTGCAGATCTGCACCAACATGACAACCTCAAGGGACATATGGATATACATGAAAATATGTTGAGGGAAGCCTCTACATCAAATAACCAATTAAGTGAATTACTTAAGACCTCAATTTTGCACCATAAAGAAAATGCATTGCCAAAGTATGCATGTGTAGGGCTACATTACAAAGTCGTGCATTCACTAGGCACAAAGAGAGTTAATCCCATGCACAATAACAAGCTCTTCTCATCTCAAGCAGAAAGAGCTAGAAGGGGGAGACAAATCAGCAAATTCTAAGAAATAAAAAAATATTAAAAAAAGATGACCAAAGGACTTCCAATAGTTGAATTGGAAGTAGATGTAGCGTCCTTATCAAGAGGGCATTGGGTCAAATGCAGAAAAAGTGGAGTTGGAATCAGAACAGGAGGACATTCCAGAACAAGAGCAAATAGAAAAAGAACTTAAGGATTTCCTCAAGATAGTCAGCAAGCACATCTTCACGGTGACAAAAGGGAAGAACAAGTACACTATGTTGTGCTAGAATTTTACAACTTCCAAAGATCAGCTGATGTATATAAAAGGTGTAAGGCAATAGGATTACATAAACTTTTGGAGGAACCCATGTTCTTTATTGACTTTCACAAATGTGAGTAGGCCATGTCAACTCTTCAAACATTAGAAGAAGTATAGAAGCTTACTTTATGTGCAAAGTCAAAAATAGGGAAAATGAGGTGGTAGAGATCTTAATCAAACCAGAACATATTAAGGCTACTTTGAACTTCTATCCAAAGGGCACAAGGATTGATGTAAGCTTTGTCAAGAAGAATTCAGCTACCTATGCTAGATTCACTAAGTTTTCAGATTTCAAGGAAAAAGCTAATGAGGAGCTTGCAATCAAGATATTTCTACCATTGCTATGCTTTCCACAGTTGCCTAGATACACCAAACCACATAGACCAGTGACTCTAGTCATGTAGAATAACAAAGATAAGAGAAAACATTATGGTGCGGTGGACATGACACATTATATTCATGATCAGTTGAGAAGGGTACTAAACATTGGGAGTCAAAAAAATTTATGAATGGAGCTTCACTAAAATAATCTATCATGTTTTGGGTATGGAGGATAAGCTAAAGTTAGCTCCTGAAGCACAGGTGTTCAGAGCATTAATGACTAATGTGAAGAGTCCTCTCAAAACAATAACAGTCAGGGAAGCAGGTAGAAAAAGAAAGGAAGTAGCTAATGAAATGACACAACCAATCAAAAAGAGGAAAAGGGATCCCAAGAAAATAGAATTAGAAGTGATAGAAGTTATGGAAGAGGATATAAAGAAAGAGCAAGAGAAGGTACAAGCTGACTCAGAGCCACATCCACCCCAAACAAGTACAGAAAAATTGTACTCATACTTAATGCAAGGAGGTGCTAAGAGAGCAGTATATGAAGCTCAATATCAAAAAATGTTAGAGGAACCTCTTAGACAAAGCTACTGATTGGACTCAAGCAGAAATGGAACACTATGAAGAGCTTCATGATGAAATGATGAATGCAGAGACTGAAGTTGTGTTTATAAAGAAAGAAGCTACTCTATTATCCTACTTCAAGGAATTACACGGACCTCTTGAGATAAGAACTACTGTGATGGCAACCATAAGAAGACCAAAGAAGGAATCCAAAAGAAAAAGAAAGGTTAAGGAATCAAAACAAAAAGAACTTTTACAGAAAAGCAACGATTACCAGAGTCAGGTTGGAGGATCAACTTTGATTTATAAACTTGAAACACAGGAGGAATAAGACATTCCTACAACAGTAGTAGAATGTTCAGAAGAAGTGAAAGAATACACTAAAGAAAGTTCTGATTCAAACATAGGCACTGATATTGAAGGATTCCTCTTGCGAAGTCTAAATCTTTCACTACCAAACACTCCCATGAAGATAGGACAGATTTAGGGATCAACCACCAAAGAATTGGAGGAGGTAATTGAAGTAGGAAAGGAAGAATCTTTAGAGAATATAAATACCATTTTCATGGAAATAGGAAATGAGCTAGGATTGGCACAAGAATGTCAGGATAGTAAAGAAATCTTCAAAACAAATGATGATACTTTTGAAAAGGAAGAGAAGGAAGAACAGTCTCTGATATCAAATAAGAAAGTTGAAGAGGGTTGTGTAGTGTTGAGTCATATATGCAAGAAGTATCATAATCCAAGGAATTGGAATTCAAGAATGATGAAGCAAAGATACAGAAGGGGAAAATAGAAAAGTACAAGAATGATAACAAGATAGATATTCAAGAAATACTTGATGATATCCAAAAGGAAGCAGTATATTCTGACATGGATGTAGAAATGAGGGAGGTACATACTTCTGAAGAAGAAGAATTAAAAATTGATCAGAAGGAAGAAAAATCATAAAAATTAGAAGCTGACCAGAAAGAAGAAGATTCTCAAGAAGGATTGAAACAGATAGAGGAAGTAAAAGGAGATGATGAGGAGTATCAAAATAATCAATAGATTGAAGTAAAGAAGTTTGAATCTAATACAGGGTTGTAAAGAATTCCTAGGGATATCAGGGGACTTTGTGAGATTATAATGAGGAATATTGAGGATTTCATACCCTCAAGCACGAACATTATTATGTCAGGAATTGCTACAGCGTCAGAGTTCATTAAATGTCATAAAGCCATAAAAGAACATAAAAAAGAGAGGCATCAGTTGGAGGAGGATCTCAAAGCACAACAATTGAGAAGTGAGAAATATTTAGAGAGAGCTATTGCACTAGAGATAGAAGTAGTACGTAACAAAAATAGAATAGGATTTTTGGAAGAGAAATGTACGATGCAAAATGAGAGCATCAATAAAATGGACTAAGATATTAGAATATTAGAGTCCAAAAATAGAATATAACAAACCTCATATTAGGTTCTTACCAAGGCCAATGAAGAAATCAATAAACTCCTCATGGAAGAAGGGCATATGAGAGTAGAGGTACAGGATTCAGGCACCAAATAGGAAGACATGGAGCAATCAAAGTTGCAGTTGGAACAAATCAAAGAAGAATTAAAGGATGCAAAAGAGTTACAAAAGTCAAGCTAATACACATGAAGCCACTGCAATAAGGGGATATAACAGTCTTAATGAAAAGGTAGAAAAGGAAAAGACAGTATGGGAAGAGAAGAAGAACAAGATAATGAGAGAGATTGAAGAATGGAAAAATAAAGAAGGGACACAAGTCAAAGAAGTTACTATACAAGAGAATGTACAAGAAAGAATACAAGATATAGTGGGAACATCTTCTCCTATGCATGAAATCGGTGATGTACGATTAAATTCTGTGGAACAAATTGATAAAGAGTCAGATGAGTTTGTACAACAACTTCTCACTATAGGGAAGCGAGAATGAGATATATCAGGAGGATGCATGATCAATATGAAGATCAGATTGTTAAATTTGCTCTCAAAAATGGAGTTAGTCCAGATCAACATCATCGGGCAGCAGATGGATTAGGGATACCATTTTGCATGATATTAGAAAGCATAAAAAATTATCAGATTGTCAGAATAGGAATACCACCAAATGAGCATTTTGAATATGATGAAGATTTGGTTGTTACAAGAGATTTATTTGAAAAAGACAATCCAACATGGAGGATCAAATGGTTGAACAAGAATAACGAATGTAGAAAAATATGGAAGGAAGCACCAGTACCTCTAAATATAAATCCTGCATATTGTCCAATAGCAAGAAGAAGAGAGTGGACAGTGTTTTGGAAAAGAAGGAATGAAGGACAAATTTCAGCAAGATGGTTGAATTCTCCTAAGATTGCAAGACCAAAGAGTAAGATTTGGTCCTAGCTCTTGTAGAAATTAATTGAATAGATCTATATGAAACCCATGTTCATCATCATATCAATCATGATCACCACCTGCTTGTCGACACAAATGTCCATTGTGACTAGAATTTCCATCCATCCATATGATCCAAAGGCTTTGCCATTAAAGATTTGTGGCATATAAGCAAGGTTTTCTATTGTTATCACCCTAGTATGATTATGTATTTTTTCTAAAGATACCTTTTCTTCTTATTCTACATTATGTATTATCAATTCAAGTACCATTTTGTGGATTTGGTTCCACTACAACTAGGGAACCTTTCCATATGAAACATCATGTAGCTTAATTTTTACAGTCACTCCCATCTGTTGTAGATACACGGAACCTCTTCGACAATCTTGGAAACCTTTCATTTATCTCATGAATGAGCTCCCTAAAATATTCTCATATTTTCCATCATTTCCAAATTTAAATATGTCTAATTATACTCAAATTATACACCATAATTGATTATTGTGATGTTGCCAATAATCGCACATGCATTTGCACATGTCTGTCAAACAATTGTAGTTTCAGTTTTATTGGTTGCAAAGTAGGCCTCCCGATCTCTCCCATAATTCCTTTATAGCTATAGCTATATCCACTCTTGTATCTATGATAGCTTAATTGGTAAAGCCAATAAAGATGACTAGTAGGCAAATGTTACCCTTTCCCCTCTCACTATAGTATCAAACTTTTTCTATGGGGATTTTGGCTACCAGAAGTCTTGCATTATTGCATTTCCTCACCTAAGGTTTGGTCTAGTTTCAAGTGATATGCCAATTGCCCTCATGAATGGGCTTGAGTTGTTACGACTGTTTATGGTTAAGGCATATAAAAATTTTGATTTCTTAAGCTCCTTCATAGAATGAGAATTATTTTCTTTGGATATGGATCTTTTGAATCTTATTTGGGAGCTCAAGGACAATCAAATTTCTATTCATAAGCACTTATATAATTTGGCAGTGTGTGCAAACCGATTGCATCATCTCCCTGTATGATGGAACTTATAAATCCATCCACTATTGAGGAAATTTTCATGCAGAAGGGGTCAATTTCTACATATATCTCAACGATAGCTAGTTGAGCCTTTCTATCTTTGTTCTTGCATGGTTATTACACCTCTCCCCAAAGTTATTGTTCTGAACAATCATTGACTTCTAGAACCATGGAGTTGGGTTCATGATTTGGATCAATAGTTTTTTTTACCTATGTGAGGCTCACTTCTCTTTTGATATTCTAATTTTTTCCCATGAGTGGTATCATTTTTTGGTTATATACATTCGAAGAAGTGTATCTTTAGTATTGTAGTAGTAGGAAAGTGGGGTGATAAATCTTCCAGGAAGTTTGAGTAGCTTCTATAATTTTTTTGCATATATCCAATCTTTCTTTCTCAAATTCCCCTCTTCAATAAAACTTCTCATGCTTTTTTAGGTTGGTTCTTGTCATTATATTTGACTAATATGCCTTTAGAATCATGCCCAATTCTTTACACCTGAGACCTACTAGAATTGACCCATCTTGTTGCTTTGTGTATTCCTTCGGTTAAATATAAGTTTTCTTGGTGTACATTATTCCTATTTTTTGGACAATTATTTTTTATTTCCCTCGAAATGTTCTCCAATTGTTTCACTCATCTAACCCACTTTTTTTTTTATCATTTTTTCCTCTCCACATATGGAGCATCATTTTGACTTAGATGGTTTGATTGAGTCCTCCACTATGATAATAGCTGATCGCTTCAAATTTAATCCCTATATAATTTTGACTTTTTCTTATCTAAATCATTATCATGTGCTTGTGTCTTGGATCTGGATCTTGTAAATTCATAAATTGGCATTGGGTTCTCCAGCTTTTTTCTTGAAGGTTCTATAACTTTTTGACATTGAGCTAGGTAGGTGGTGTGTTATCGAGGTTCTTTGGGCATTTTCGAAAGAGATGCTCTTTTTTGTAGTCATCAATATAACCATACTCTCATTTTTGTACTAGTGGTAGGTTTGATGCAAGACAATCCTTGATGAAGTGAAAATTGCCACATCTATAACAGGTCCTATAGGAGAAAGTTTTTTATTTTGCCTATTGAAAGACCAAGGGTTTGTGTACATGACATTAGTGCACCTAGTGGGATATTGTTTAGTGTAGGTTTCATAGTCATAATATTTTTTTTCATGTAGCTTCCATCATCCATGATTGAATCTCTGATAGTACTAGTATTTTGAGTATCAACTATTGTACTTTGGTTTGGTTGGTTTATGGGGTCCGAGTTGGTATTATGGTTACTACCACTCATTGAAGATTTTCTTTTAGATTTTCTATTTGATAGGAACCACATTTTGTGAATGAGAAGGTTGTTTCCCGAGCACTATCTAGGTTGGTTAATAGTTCTATTTCTCATGAGGCCTAGGTGGATGGTGTGGTGCTAGATATGGTGGATATTTTGTGATTTCTCTATATTGTTCTCTAGGTGGGTACTGATATGACCTAGGTTGATATGAAGGTAAATGCCTAAATATTTGAGGAATTAGTCTCTATTTTGTTGCAAGAAGATCAATCCATGCAAACAAGTCTATAATGTGTGTTGTAGATCAAGCTTTCTTAGCTAGTCAAAAGGGCAAAGGTAAATGGAGCTCATCTACTAGTAAGCAAAAAGCTTCTAATGTTGCACATGTGACGAAGGAAGACGATGAGAAGAAAACAAAAAAGCAAAAAAAATCTTGCAAATACTATAACGGAAATGAGGCCCAAAACTTGTTGCAAAAGAGGCAAAGAAGAAAGAGGTTGGAGTGGTCATTGTAGAGGCCCCGACACCTAAAACAGAGTCTGCTAATCTTGCTCAAAATGAAGAATGGGCATTTACTACTATATGCAGATATGATCCATCTTCTCATGAGCAGTGTATTTCTGTAGTAGACTCAGATGTTTGGCACTTTGATAATGGGGTAAAACATATAACCTCACAATGTAGTTTCATTAGTTCACTTGAGCCTACGGAATACTCTCACATGGGCTAACAACTCCTCTTATCCTATAATGGGAGTTGGTAAGATCATTCTCACTATTGTTGATGTTAGTTATTTCACATTGTTAGATGCTTTATTTGTGCCAAGGACCAAGAATAATGTGTTGTTAGTTTCAACATTAGCCAAGATTGGCTTGGTTTTCAAATTTTTTGATGATAGATGTATAGTTCATGATCTGTCAAAATGGCGATGTTATTATTGCTTCTAGAATTTTATGGCATGGGTTATATAAGGTCATAGACTATGCAAAATCTATGAATATTTCAACATGTGTAATACAAGATTCTTTGGCTATCTTAGATGCAAAGCTTTGGCATGCATGCTTCTGTTAGCTAAATTATGCCAATTTGCTACACTTGTTGAAATTTGAAATGGTGTCCTCTCTGGCCAAACTTGAGGCACCTTGTAGTCATGTCTGTGAAGGTTGTATTTTGGGCAAAATGTAATGTTCTTTGTTCCCTAAAGATGGCTTAGTTCGAGATCCTCATAAATTGTAGGTTGTTCATAGTGATGTTTGTGGTCCCATGCAGACACCTTCATTTGGGAACTACCTTTACTTCATGACTTCTATTTATGAATATTGCATGCATGCATGGGTATATCCATTGAAATAAAAGTCCAGTGCTTATGTGCTTCAAATAGTTTCTCGTTATGGCTGAAAACCTTCCAGCATGTACATTGGGTACCCTCTATTTTGATCAAGGGTTGCATACATTCCTTCTGATTTTAATGCATTTATGTTTGAACATGGGATAAAACATTAGTATATAGTGTCATATACACCTCAACAAAATGCAGTTGTTGAAAGAAAGAACAGGTCTCTCATGGAGATGGTGATGTGTATGGTCAAAAGTCAGGCTTTTCGACATAGCTTCTAGCTTGACATGTGTGAAACGTATGTAGTTAACAGGTGTCCCACCAAAGCACTGCAATCTATCGCTCCATATGCAGCTTTCCATGGTCTCAAGTCATCTAATTCTCATATGTGTGGCTTTGGTTGTCTAACATATGCATTAGTGCCTAAACAATAATGTAGGAAATTAGATGATAAAGTAGTGAAGTATTTTTGATAATGTTGTTTTTGTGGAAGATGCAATTCAGCCATTACTTTCATGTACTAAAGAAACATATATTGGCTGTAAAGATGTATATGACACCTTGCTACCTCGTTTTATAGGTGGTATAGTGCAAATCATTCCATTTCTGATGCAGATTTACATGACACACTTGTTGATGAGAGGGTTGATATACAGAAGGCAGAAAAATATGTCTAAATGGTTGGTGTAGACTTTGAGAGATAGAAAATTAGATGCACCTCTATCATATCATACTTGTTTAGGCTCTCATAGTGCTTCTTTTCATTGGATTTCTATGCAATGGCTCCCTCTAGTCTTTGTGATGAGAATGAACATGTTTCTTTTGATGAAGAACAAAACTTAGAAAATCGGATGGCTGTTATGCAATCAAAATATGATGCTTTTATGAAGAATGGTACTTGGTCTTTATGTGTTTTGCTTCCAGGGAAAATGCCCATGGCACTAAATGGATATACAAGCTAAAATGTAATCCCGATGGAACAATTGACATGTATAAGGCTAGGCTTGTTGCAAAAGGTTATGTTCAAGAGAGAGTCATTGATTTTGATGAAACCTTTGCACCCACTTGCCAAATGATCACCATTCATAGCATCTGTGCACTTATGGCTCATCATGGTTGGAATGTACATCAATGGGACAGTAAAATTGCATTTATGAATTGTGACTTACATGAATAAGTGTATGTATTTCAGCCATGTGTTTTTGTGCAGAAAGGGCATGAAAACAAAGTGGGCAAGTTGAAAAAGGCATTATATGGTTTGATGCAAGCACCACGTGCTTGGTATGAAAAGATACATGCCTACTTGATTGCACATGGTTTTGAGAATACTCCAATTGAGAGCACCTTATATGTTAAGCATGCAGATGACGTACTTATGATCATTGTTGTGTATCTTGATGACATGTTGCTCACAAGTCCTAATGAGAAGAACATTGATGAATTTAAGGGTGACTTGCATGCCTCTTTTGAGATATCAAATTTGGGGTAGTTGCATTATTATTTGGGCATTCAATTTATGCAAGTTGATGGGGGAATAGCTTTATGTCAAACAAAATACATTGACACATTATGGTAGTGTTTTATCCTTGAAGATTTCAAACCTATTGCCACTCTTATAGAAATAGGTTTAGGGTTGAGTTTTCATGATGCTGGAGATGCATTTGATCTTGTTCTCAATCAACAAGCTATTGGATGCATGATTTACTTATGCATAAATCGAAGTGATATTTAGTTTTCTATCTCTCTAATGAGCAGATTTATGCATTAACTAGGTTTCAAGCATTAGCAAGAAATTAAGCACATCTTCTGCTAATTGAATGGTACCTGACTACTTGGATTGTTTTATCCCCAAGGGGGATCATTACCACCATATTTACATGCTTTTTTTTGAGTTAGAGTGGGTTGATTTCTATGATGCTCGTGGGTGGTTTTTGCTTCATGCTTGCTAGCTCATGCATATCTTGGTTGAGAAAGAAGCAACCTATTGTGGCCACTTCTAGTTTTGAGGCTGAGTATAGGGCACCTTTCACAACAATTGTTGAGTGTGTGTGGCTCAGATTCCTTTAGGCGGATTTGGGTGTTGGTCAGTCTTCTACCACCACCATTTTCACTAACAATCATAGCACATTGGCAATTACGAGGAACCATGTGTTCCATGTTCACACAAAGCACATTGAGTTGCATTATCTTTATGTCAAGGAGAGGTTCTCAGCTGGAGAGATCAGTTTGGCATATGTTCCCACATAGGAGATTATTGCATATATTCTCACAAAGGATCTACCTAGGGAGAAGTTTGAAGCTTTCCACGAAGCTTTGGGCTTACTTTCTTTTGTGGATTGATCTCTTTCAACATAGCTTGGCACTTCTTTATACATGAATTCTAGACCCTTGTTCATCGCATCACTCCCAGGATGGATTTTTTGATATATTTCAGTAGTGATGTGTGTGAACATACTTAGGACCATCGAGGTACTTTTTTCCCTCTTTGGGAGGTTCTTTTCCCTTGTCTTGTATATATGCCTACAACCCATAATCGGTTACTTATCTTTGTACATTCACTTAGTAATTCATTTAGTGTTGTGTTGTGCTCCAAGCTTCTTCTTCTTCTTCCTTGTCCCATTTGTGTGCTTCCATAGACCTCAAACTCCAACATATTACTATGATTCAATTAGGCACACATGTTGATGATGCACACGCCTCTCATTACATTCCTTTTAGTAGATTTACATGTAGAGTTGGGTGAGTAGTGTATAACCAAACCCTTTATTACCCTCAAAGTGGAAATGACCAACAAGATGACTATTCTTACTTAGGCCTACTATGCTATTGGTTTTGTATGCAATAAGCCATGCTAGAAGGCAATGTACAAATGCCCAAGAGTATGATAGGAAATGTTGGGATGGCACTCATCATCTAGTTGCCAATGATGTCTTTTAAGAGGCCCAAACTCACTTGATTTTTCACCGAAGGACCCCAAACTCTCCTCAAAAATTCTGGAAAACTTCCGAAAGATCCATCAAATTCTTCCTAGAACTCCTTGATACTCTTCTAGACATAGTGGTTCCTATTGTGTAGACAAGATCTGGTAAAAGTGCAACCCCTTCCAAGTTGTGGGATATTCCTTGAACTTGTCAAAGACAATAGGTACCTGAACAAGGCATGAAATGGGCTACCAAATTACCTCTCATTTTACCTAATGTATCTCATTTCTCAGCAATCCATAGAAGATATAGTACCAATGGAATCTAATGAGGCTTATGATCCTAGACCATCTTCTTCTACTACAAATTTTGATCTTTTTTCTAAGATATGGTAGTCTCTATCAAAGTCACCAATTCAAGTCCATATTGATGATTTATTGGAGTTAGTTCCTTGTTTTAAGGCTAAGCTAAAGAAGCAATACTTGTGTCATAGTTCTACTCATAAACCAATGGCTTTCAACACTTAGTTTGATGCTTCTCTTTTGGATTAGAAAGTTCCTCTAATGACTATCTATAAGTCACAACTAGCTAAAAAAGTTCTCATTGATGGTGATTCCATTGTTAATATTGCTACATTTTCCATTTGTAAGCATTTGGGCTAGAATCAAGTGAAGTTGGCCCCAGTTTTTATTGTGATGACTTATCAATCTAGGGGCAATGTAAGGGTTTTATTCACAGTATTCCCGTCCATGTACAAGGGGTTTATTTCATATTACTTTTGTGGTTCTTGATTTATCTCAAAATGTTGTGGACTATATCCTCTTGCTTGGATGCCCATAGTTGAAACAAGAAAAGGTTATTTAGAATTGGGTTAAAAAATCGTTATTTTAGCAACATGGAATTTCTTATGTGTTACTGTTATATGTGCTTACAACTTACCATTGTTCATAGAACCTAAGGTGGTTGAACCACTATCTTGATGGATTAATAGATGAAGAAGAATATCAATTATTGGCTAAGAATCAAGATTTGTTTTTTATTTTTTTGATTGATGTCTCCACTATTATCTCCCCCTATCTCTTGTTTGTACTACTCCCATAGATCTTCCAGAGGACATTTCTTATCCACCGTCTTTTGATCAATGGCATTCTCAAATGACTCCTCATGTTCTTCAAGGTGAGGTGGAAATCGTTAATCTCGGCTCAACTGACACACCTAAATTAGTGAAGATTTTAGATTCTTCTTGAATTTAAGAAACTGTTACTTTTTTTCTCAAGGGTTTCTCAGATATCTTTGTTTGGGGATTATACAAATATGCAAGCTTTTGAACTTTGCATTATTCATTATTTGTCATGGAATTAATTTGAAAATAAATGTTATTCTGATTTTATAGAAATATTATCGTAGAAATCCACATTATGCTAAACAAGTTAAAGCATAACTTGATTGACTTTTGAAAGCAGGTTTTATTGTTCATATTAGATACACCAAATGGTTATCCCCATTGTGGTGGTTCCAAAGAAGATTACACAACTATGTATCTGTGTGGACTATCACAAGCTTAATGTTGCCATAGTGCCTGATTCATTTCTCCTCCCATTTTTTGATTCTCTATTGGATGATGTGGTTTGATGAGATATATATTGATTTTTTGATGGTTGTAATAGCTATAGTTAGGTTCATTTGGCAGAGGAGGATATTCCTAAAAATATTTTTATCACAGATTGGGGTATTTTTGCCCCTACTATCATGTGATTTGGGCCTCTTAATGCCTCTGATACCTTTCAATACCATATTACCCAACAATAACACTTATATGAATTAAAGTTGCGTTTCTTTAAGTGCCACGAAGTTCCTTGTCAATTAATCTTACGAAGTCTATTTTTGGCATTTCTTGTGGCAAGTTACTTGGATATCTTATTTTCTAGCAGGATATTGTTGTAGATTCTAATAAAATCAAAGTTTTTCTTGATGTGCACACCCAAAAAAAAAACTAAGAAAGTTATTCATTCTTAGGTTAGGCTAATTGCCATGGGTGGCATCTATGATTTCTAGCTCATATTATAGTTCTTTTGAAGAAATTCACTCATATGAAGCCTGTTGAAATTCAACGGACTCCAAATTATGAGTTGGTATTCCAATACTTGAAAGTCTTACATACGCTCCAATCTTACAAGCTTTGGTATGGTCTAAGTCCTCTCATGTTTTTGTAGATGCTTCAAACATCAAAGTGTGTTAATTCATATCACTAAAACAAAATGGTTTCACCTTGTCTATTATGCTAGTCATTGCATTTATGACACTAAAAGTGATTACTTCACCACCCAACGTGAGTGTTTAGGCCTCATTTATTCAATATTTTTTTTTTGACATTATCTCTTAAGCTCTAAGTTTTTCTTTCATGTTGATTGTTTATGATATTGTTCATCAGCCAGAATCTCAACATGTTATTGTGAATTTCTTGTCTTGTCTAGATCCTAGTGAACCCTCTACTCATGTAGGTGATGATTTCCCTAATGTTGCTTTTGTTCTTTGTTGAATAGGTTCTAGTTACAAGTATTGGTGAGTACCCTCCTTGAACATGGTATGAAAATTTTTTTGCTTTTCTTTCTGCTAGAGAAATGCCTCTCCATCTATCAGTTGATAAAAAGAAAAAATTAGCCTCCTCTAATCATTGGTTTTCTATTATATTGAAACAATTACATTATCAAAAGGCATGAAGAGCTTGGATTCGATGTGCTCCCAAAGTGGAGGTCCCTGCTAATATCTTTGAGGCTCACCATTGAGTTGCTAATGGTCATCTCTCTTCGGATTTAGCCCCTCATAAAATCTTAGAATCCAATCTTTGATGGACTCTTCTTCACAAGTAGGTTCATGACTATATTTCTTCTTGTGACGTTTTCCAATGACTTAGTAATCCATCAGCCCAATATCAATTCCCACTACAATCAATCTTGCCTCTGGAATCCTTTTCAAAAGTGGGCTTTGGATTTCATAGGTCCTATATGTCCAATTGCTATGTGCACAAAAGAAGGTCATATTTTGACTTGCATTGATTATGCTACATGTTGGGCCAAATCTTGGACTTTACCAAAAGCTACTACTCAGTGTGTTGCCCATTGCTTGTGTTTTGAATTGTTCCCCTGTGTTGATTTACCCTTGGAACGTATTTTTGATCAAGGAACACATTTCTATAATCAATTAATCACTCATATTTATGAATTTTGGTCAATATTACATAAGAAAGCTAGTGGTTTACTAGAGAGTACTGATAATATTTTACTTACCATGCTATAAAATCGATCCTTTTTATCCTAATACATGGCACTAATATTTACCCTTAATTTTTGGGCTTATCAAACTTCTTATAAAGCTTCTCTAGGATTTATCCCTTTCAAGCTCACTTATGGTTTAGAAGATATTGCTTCGATGGAACACATGGTCCGTAGTCTCCAAGTAGCTGTGCAACATAAATTAATACCAAAGGATATTTGGAGGATCGAGTGAGCTAGCTTTGTCTTTTGGAAGAGCACTAATATGAAAGTTATTATTTACTCCAAGAAGCTCAAATGCAATAGAAAAATTTACATGCTAGACATTTGAAGACCCCTTTATTCAAGCCAAGTGATTTATTCATGTTTTTCAATTCTCTTCTTGACAAGCAAGGTGGAAAGTTTCACCATCTACTTCATGTCTACCATCCTCTATTGAAATTGGAAAATTTACCTCCATAGGTGTGCTAGTGGCTTTGCATTCCATCATCCCCAAGGCATTAAGGATTTATGTAGCCCATTTCTATTATATATGAATATCCCATTATCCTTTTCCCATAGTTCAATGCCAAGTCAATAATGGATTAGCCCAAGATATGTCATCTCAAACTCATTGATGAAGCTAGCATGAGTTTGTTTGATGAAATTTGCATGACCTCCTGTAATGATAAGATCATCTACATACAAGATGACAATCACTAGCCAGTTATCTTTTCTTATAACATAAAAATTTTCATGAGAAGTACTTCTTTGAAAGTCCATATTTTTTAAAAAACTATGAATTTGTTGGTACCAAACTCTTTGAGCTTGCTTAAGGCCACATAATGCCTTCTTAAGTCGAGGGACCTTGTTTTCTAAATGAGGTACCTCATAATCTGGTGGTTGAGAGATTTTGCCATTGTTCCTATAATTTCAACCATAAGAGCCATCCGACAATATGATGTGAGGCTCTTTGTTTCTCCTCAATCCTCTTTGATCTATGTAGCCCATCCAAAGATGAATCTAGAACATCAAACTGAGTGTTGTGATCATATAAGAGTGTTGCTCTAGCACAATGGTGAGAACCACGTTAAGAAGCTCCACCTCCTTAATGTCAATCCGCGGAAGAGATAGGAGTGATATGAAGATCATGAATATGAGATGAAGTGAGAGTGAAGGTGAGAAGCATAGAGATGCACACACACATACACACACAACGAAGAGACAAGCAAGACACAATGGAAGGTAGGAAATCAACTCTATTACTCAAGAACACTCTTACAAGCTCAAAATAGCTCTAAGATCTTCTCTACTCAAACAAGCTAACCTCAAAAATGAGCTCTCTAGCTCTTTTTATAGATTCTAGACTAGTTTTGACCGGTTTCACATCTAGTGTCTGGCATAGTTAAAAAATAGGTCCTATATGCTATTTGAAAGGGTAAACAGTGTCTAAAAATAACCAAAATTGGTATGCTCGTTCTACCTAAGCTCCTCAAGCTCGAGGACTCCTCAACTTGCACAAAATGGAGCTACAAATTACAAAAAGGGTTTTTCTATGTTACATATGGTACAAAAGTGATGAAAATCATTGTTGGAGGTTTTGAAAAATATTTGTAAAACATAATTCTTTGAAAAATTGATTCGACTGACTCCCTGCTCTGTCTTTACATGCTTCCGTGTCTTCTATGCCTCTGACTACTGCCAACACCCCCCTCCCTCTCGCTTCTGTCGTCCGCGAGAGAACCTTGTTGTTAGGTGTGTCGGATGTAATTCTGGAGTAGTTCCTGAGCGAGGGTGTGTTCTGATATGCGAATTCCTTGGGCCAAATCTGCCTCGAGTTTCTCCCAATCAATGGGTTGTGGTTCATCGGATGGTGGGAGTCGATAGTGCATGGAATATGCCATCTGTTCACAGGCAAATAATTGCAAGAGGTGTGTAGGCCTGCTGATGAACACTTCTGATGATATTCCCAGAAACCGGTTGTGAACATCTCTTCGAAGGTCTGCTTATAGCACGCCGGTAAGTATTTAATTCTGCAATGCTATGCATAACACACCTGGAGCGATGGTGTTGTACTCATGTCATAAGCTAAGTCGAGATTGCCATGCTCGAAACCCGGGGTGTTTACATGGGGTGCCTTGACACGACGGAAGACTTCGAAAACCATCTGCATCATGTCAAATATTTTGACAGTCATGTGCGTTGCTATATCATCCGGCAAAGGCCTTCCAGGAGCGGCGACATGGCATTGGTCCCCAACATGGGTTGTACTTTAAGTGTAGAGGTTCCTTTACCCAAGTACTCATCATCTCTGGATAATTGTGTAAGTGATCCTTGCACCAATCGGGTTGATAGATCTCTCCTTGCTGCCCATCTAGTGGCAAATTCTCAGGCTCAAATTGAGTTGCGTGGGAGGGCTTCTTGCCTGTTTCTTTCTCTATGGCCAACTGATATTCCGCCATTAACATAAAATACGGTTTGTACTGTAGCTCATGCCCAGATATGTATCTGCGAGGGGCCAAATGAGCAAAATAGGGGGACTGTAAAATTCTTTCTTCTATCATTGCCATTGCGTGTAGCTGAGCCTCTACTCTTGCTGAGTGGGTTCTTCCAAGCTCTTCAATCATCTTCATCCATGCGGGAGTGGGAATTTCAAAAGTCGTTTGGCCTTCGGCCGTGACTCGTCCGCCTGGGATGGGTTGGGGTTCATATGCTTCTTCAAAAGTTTCCTCCACGGGAATAGTCATTGTTTCTTCTTTTGCTAGTAGTTCCGGTGGGGAGTCTGGCCTTGGTGGTGCTTTGTATATTGCTATCTGTGATTGAAGAGTTAATACCTGGGCCCGTAATGCATTGAGTTCCTCTAAGATGTCAGGAGATGGGTCCGCAGGAGCTGGTAGTCCTTGTTGTACTGGTGCTCTTAACTGGAGTAGTTTATGATCTTCTTTCAGCTTCTGATATTCCTCATTCATGTTGTCGTATTCATCTAACAATCTGACATGATCATCTAGCAACATCTTCATAGACTCTGAGGGCACGACTTTAAAGCGATTGGGGCTTAATGGTTGGTCGGGTTGATCTAGGGTAGCTTCTAAATTCTCTCTGTTCTATTCTTGTAAACGCTGGTTCTCTTCTTTCGCTGCTGCCAAGTGGCATCTGAGTAAGCCCATGTTCCTGGTAAGTGTCGCATTGCGAATCGTCTGGGCCCTTAACAAGTTATCGATATCTGTGATGGCCTCTTTGGTTTTTTCTTCACTTTCTAGTTCAAGTTTATGATATGCCTCTCGTAGCTCTTGGTAGCGGGTGTTTAGTGAGGAATTCTCGATCGACAATGAATTTAGCTGTGACTGTAAATCGTTGGTTGTTCTTTGCAGCGTCTGGTAATTGTTTCCAAGAGATGCATATTCATCTTTTACTTCTGTCATGCAAGTGAACATCTGTCGAAATGCGGTGTCTATAGTAGGTGATAATATTAAAGGTGTGCTAAATGAAGATGCGGTTGGTGTTGATGCAAGGGGTAAGGGAAATGGGGGTGGGAGAGTGGATGCTGTGGTGATGGTGGAAATTTGTGATGTGCCTATGTGTGGTGGTGAAATGAATGAAGGGAGTGGTGGTGCAGTGGGTGGTGAGATGTCCATATCATTGGACGTGGTATCAAGTGCGGTGACTGTGAATAATGGCATGAAAGTGGGTGCGTGCGTGGGTGTAAATACAGGATTTATAAAAGTTGAAGAGTAATTTATAGAGGGGTTCTCTAATGCTGCTTGGTGGAAAGGGGAAAGTGGAAATATGGTGGGTCAGGGAGGTGATACAGGGGAGAAAGTCATCGGGGTTAGAAATGGAAATAGTGGTCTCGGGGGTGTAGGGAAGGATGGAAAAGATGGATGGAGAACTGGACTAGATAGGAGCATAGAAGTCCTAGGGGGTAGACTAGGTTGAGTGGGTGCTGGAAGGGTTAGAGGAATGGAAGCAACAAAGGCTTCTACTACTGCACTATCTAAAGATATGGATGGTCTGGGAGAGAGTGGATGTACAGGGGATAATGGAGAGATGGGAGGTGAAAGAGGAGCAGTTGGTGTGGTAGCTACTTCGGTAACAATGATGGTATGTACAGTAGTAGTGTGGGGTGGGGAGTCGATGACAATGGTGTCTTCTGCCAATGAGCCTTCAGGGATGAGACGCGCTTCCCTGGCCTGTTTTGAAGATTGGGCACTTGTGGGTACACGAATGTATTCGCCTGGTTTTGATAGTAAACGTACTCGTCGGGGGTCAAACTGCGATAATGGCTTCCTCTGCAAATATCTTAATGCTTCATTAGATCCCACGGATTTAACAAGTTTCCTGAAGCCTTTAATGTATACCTCTTCGAAACCGCCTGAGACAAGTTCTTGCTCTATGAGTGCTTGGCTCTCTTCCTCAGTTAACTTCTTACGTGCCCCAAACTTTTTCCATTGTGCGATATAACTTTTTGATTGCCAGCGTATGAGCTGCTGCTTCAAAGGTTTCATCTTCATGCATACTGGTATCACCCTGGGTATCCGTTTGCTGTCCTTGTTCATCTGTCTGTACATGCTCTTGGGATTCATGAGTGCCCTAGCTGGCTTCGTCATCTCCATCATCTTCATCAGTTTCTGTTCTTTCGTCCCCGGAACTAGATACTACTTGTCCTTGTGGTTTGTCCAGAGGAGTGGTCGGGTAGCTTGGACGTTCATATTCTTGAGAAAATATTTGTCCTTCTGAAAACTAAAATTCACTTGAAAACACATCATGCATCTCGAAATTGAATGTTGTGTCCGTCGGTTCTGCTTCCAAGTTGGGTATTGAAAAAGAAAAAGCTTCCGTACCAATAGTGGTGGGAACTTCTGTTGCAGTGGTGGTAGGTTCCTGAATTGATGTTGGTTGTGAGGTAATCGCACTAGAAGTGCCTTCTATAATGATAGGTCGTGATAATCGTATGCGAATAGGTTGTACAAGGGCTTCTGTAGGAGACTGTTCTGGAGAGGGTTCCAGTGACGGTGATTCGGGGACCTGGAGGCAGGGGATAGTTCCTCTCATGCGCTTTCCTGGTCGTCCTTTACTGGCCTTCCTAGCTTTCTTTGTTGCTCCCTTGAATGCTTTCAGCTCCTCGCTTGTCATTGCATGCTCGATAGGTAAATCGTATGCCAAACACATATATACAATGTGCGTGAGAGCGCAACATCCATTGATTACCTTCTTTCTTTCCCATTGGTGCTGTGCTAAGTACAACTGATCAATTATCCAACTTGCTAGGTCTACCATTTGAGGTCCAGTACATGCTAAATATAAACCAAACCAGATGCGTTTGTGCGGCATGGTGAATCGGTCCTGAGCGGGAAATGTGAAATGTTGCATGCATATCCTCAACGGTTTAGAAAGCTCAGGCGTGATTGTTGAAATATCTTCCCACTTAGTAACATCCCCACGTTTCATAGGCTCTGGAATCAGCCTTTCTCGCTCTGTTGGAGTGTGGGTTCCATGTATCTTGATTGCCGCTCTAATCAAATCTTTGGAAAGATAAGACTTCTTAAAGGGCGGGTCATTTACCAAGGACGACAAAATGAATGTGCCTGGTAGGTCCTTGTTTCCCGAAGCTGTTAAAGTTGTTACCAAGTAATGACATCTGTAGAAATCTGGTTTTAGGCAAAGGATCACTGAAATACTCTGTGAAGCCTTCTCTCACCCAAACATGCATTAAGTCCTCTGTATTCTATAGTCCTTCGAATTCTCTTGAGAAAAACTGATATTTGCCCCACGTACGGTGATCAAAAGCCAAATTGGCCTCAAAAATGAAATTTGCATCTGCCAATGGGCCTGCTAATCCTTGGAACCAATGAGAGTTGTGATGAATCTTCTTAGTGTATCCCCTAGGAGGGTAGTCAATTCGCATGGGTCCTGGAAATCCTTGAAATTCTAGTGGTTGAGCTGTAGGATGTGGTTCAGCTAGTAATTCGCCAATATTTTCCATGGGTACACTGGGGCCAGCTTCAGATGGTCCTTCTACCTGCATGATGAATGATGCGAATGCGTAGAAGATATGCTACAAAAGATTAGCACATTAGTATGGAAATTAATCATGATCCCATTAAAGTGAGACCACAATCCCTTTCCATAACCGATGTGTAACCCGTGTAGCCGAGTGTTGTGATGTGGTTTATGGAATGATTGTTGCAAAACTAATGCAGGTCTCTAGGCACGTACATGCTTCAGATGATGCATACATTTCTTGATGAGGTGTTATTACAAGTGATGTTGGGTTATAGTGTGTGGATTTGTACAAGGTTTAGTCATGAATGAGTTATTACAAGGTTGTAGATTAGTCGGGGTGTGAGTTATGTTAGACAATGGGTTTTGAGAGACAACTAGGTATGTTTCGGTATCCACTTCCTAAGCATTTGTGAGCGGGTGATAGGTTTCTGTTGCGGGACAAAAGATGATATCGGATTTGGTGGTATTGAGGGGTGAAGAGATTTCTAAGGGGTATATATTACATGGCTTGAGGGTTGAGCTATAATACACTGTTTGGGTACCCAAATTTGTGTGGGTCTGGGTCGATTCATAAGGTACTTCTTAGCGATCCAAATCTGTTGACGCTTCGAACTTGTGGAAGAAGGTCTAGGAGATGTTGGATATTGAATCTGCTTCTGCCTTGACTTCTTCTTATCGTTGTCTGTATTGTTGAAATCCGTTGGTGATTTCTGTCCTTTTGGCACCCATATTTGTCTGGTGCCTCTTGCTTTGTGATACTGATACTGTTGCTGTCCTTGTGTTGTCTGAGAGGGTCGTCGGTCTGGGTTCCTTCGTCGTGGTTGACTCCTTAGTGGTTGCGGTTGAGAGGTTGGATGGATACTCTGCTTTGGAAAAGAAGGGAGGTCCAACACTTGCAAAACTTGCCCATTAGGAAGTGAGGCATTTTGTACCACAGATCTAGGCCAGTCCGCAGTAAGTGTGGAAGGATGGGCACTGCAGGGTTTTTTGCCCATGTGGCTGCTGATGTAGTCCACCCAACCACTGATTGTGTCCATTTGACCAAGCGGTTGGGTGATTGCCCCTTCTAGTTTGCAGGAAGCCCAAGGGAAAATCTCCTGACGTCCTTCTGATTGACAATTTTCCATCTCCAAGCCCACGTAGGTTGGGGTAGACGTAACGTGACTTATCTGACCAACGATCTTCCGGTCTTCCTTCGCATGTTGTTCATATGGTCTAGGGTTGCATACCTCAGGCGGATTGTTGTTAGGGAAGTCAAGCGGTATCACTCGCTTTTGATCTAAGGTTCCAATCTGCAAGGAGCCTTGTCTAAGATTTAGGTCCACTGAGAGATCGTATAGCAAATCTTGGCCAAGGATTAGGGGTTCTATCAGGTCCTCTTCATGGAACACTACTAGCTTTGCTATCATAGTTACTTCGTTTATGAGGATAGGAAGATCCACCTCACCCATGCAAGGGGTTTCCATGCCTCCTAGCCCTATGAGGTATGCCTCAATTGGCCTCATTTCTATTCATGAGTCCTTATAGTGGGACCATCGAATCGCACTAGTCGCAGCACCTGAGTCAATTAAAGCCCTGAGCTCTTGGCAAGGGTTGTCGTGCTCTTGCTTGACTGTAATGAATGGTCTCCGATCCACTATGCTAGGATGGGTACTTGACTTTACTTGACACATGGCCATGGGGTATCTGGGTGTTGTTTCCAGATGGTTATAATGTTCTCTCCCTAGTCCTTGTCTTCTTAGCTTCATGCGCTTAAGCTTCTGCCTGAGCTTCAGCTCGTATTCTATTTTCTTCCTCCTTATGCTTCTTTGCCAACGTGAGTCGTCTAAGCATATCCTCAATAAGAGGTTCTTGATATAGCCTGACTCTATAGCCACTAATGTAATTAGGCATTATGTCTCCTTCTAAGGTGGCTAATTGTACTGCTCCACTTGTCGAGAGTCTGTTAATGATCATAGGTCCATAACCTCGCTTTTCTAACTTCCGTGCATGTTGTTTCAGTGTATATACTAGGACTAAATCTCCTTCTTTTAATCCTTTATCTTTCACATGTGCATCACAATATGCTTCCTGTCGCTTCTTTGCTACGTATATTCCCGTTGCTTCTTTTAGCCTGGTTTCTCCTAATCGTTCCAAGTCCATTATTTTTTATGATAATTCATGGCCGGTCCACTGGTGTTCTTGTGCAACCTTAAGGGTCGGTATCAAGAAGTCCAAAGGAAGCACAACATTTTGACCAAAAACCATCTGAAAGGGAGTTGCATTGAGTACGGTCTTGTAGGCCACTCGATATGCCCAAACAGCATGGTGTAACTATTTGTCCCAATCTAAACGTTTTTTGCTCACGAGTTTCGTTAGTACGTTACAAAGGATCTTGTTAGTGCTTTCAGCCTGACCATTGGCCTGAGGATGATATGGTGTGAATTTCTTGTGAATCACCATAAAATCCTATAACAAATATTCGATGACTTGGTTTAGAAAGTGAGTTCCTCGATCGCTCACTAACTCTATAGGCAATCCATATCTTGTAAAGACATTTTCAAATAAGAATTTTGCAGTCGTGTGTGCATCATTATTTTTTGTGGCTTTTGCCTCTACCCATTTGATAAGATAATCCGTCTCAACAATAATGTATTCAGCATGTGTACCTTTTGCAGGAGGGTTAATGGGTCTTACAAAGTCTATACCCCACTTAGAAAATGCACGTCCTCCCATCATGGGTTTCAATGGAATTTCATCTCTGCGAGTAGGAAATTGAGTTCTTTGGCACACATCACATCTCTTTACATAGGTATGTGCATCCATGTGAAGAGTGGGCCACCATAATCCTGCAAAGAGGATGGCTTTGATTATCCTATCAGGTCCAAAATGACCTCCTGCAACACCTTGGTGTGCAGTCTCTAGTATGCTCAAATAATCGCTTTCATGAACGCATTGTCTTAAATATCCGTCTCATCCTCGTTTGTATAGATTATCGCCAATAAGTGAATAGTCTTGAGCTTCCTGCTTTAGACTTTGTTGTCGTGCTAAAGTCATTCCTTGAGGGAATGTGTTCATCCTCAAGTAGGTCACTAAAGGTTCACTCCATTCTGGTGTGAGAGACACATGATACAACGTAGCATGTTCTACTGGTGGTCTTTCACAACAAACAGGGCATTCTTTACACAACTTGTAGACGTCTGCTTCCATGGAAGGCCAATAGACTCCTAGTCTATGCAGAGTCTACAATGTATGATGTTTTGAATGATGTTGCTTTAATGCACCTATGTGTGCTAATTGCAACCAATTTGCATGTTCTGATTCATCCACACAACAAGCAAGAACCTTTTGACTATCCTGTTTATATATACTTCCTTCTATTATTTGATATCTTTGAGACTTAGTAATCTCTCCTTCCTTGATCCTTATCCTAGGATTCTTAGGTCCATATGTGAGAATAGGGACTATAGGTTTAGCCCATTCTGGTGCTATCTCAAGGTTAAACAAATATGCATCGGGTGATACATCCGCTATTCCTTGAGGAGCTTCTCCTGTGGTTAATCTTGAAAGGTGATCAGCTCTGAGGTGTGTCTTTCCTTTCCTGACTACTACTTCAAAGTTATACTCCATGCGTAATAGAAACCAATGTATTAATCGTCCGGTGTTACATGGGTTATTGGTTAAGTACAGTAATGCTTGATGATCTGTAAAGAATTTGAACTTGTTTGCCAATAAATAATGCCTGAATTTCTTTACCGCGTAGATCATTCCTAATCCTTCTCGTTCCGTAGTGGTGTAATTTCTTTCTGCTGCATTCAATTGTCTGCTCGTGTAAGCTATGGGGAGATCTATATTACCTTCATTCGTGGGTTTTGCTAACACACATCCTATGGCATAGTTGGATGCATCCACATGTACATGGAATGGCTTACTCCAATCCGGGGTTGTCAAGATAGGTGCTGAGCACAAACGTCTTTTAAGTTCATTGAATGAGTTTTCGCACTCATCTGTCCATTCAAACTTGGTTACAAGAGAGTACAAAGGCTTGGCTATGATTGCATACATGTGTACGAATTGTCTGTAATAACCACAATGGCCCACAAATGCCTGTACCTCTTTTACGTTGTTTGGCCTAGGTAGATCTGCAATTACTTTCACTTTTTCTTCATCTGTCGAGATTCCATTCTTTGACACAATGTGTCCTAGAATTTTGCCTTGTCTGACCATGAAAACACATTTTTCTGGGTTTATACAAACCTGATATTCTCGACATTTGTCAAATACTTGTCTTAACTCTGGGATATGTGTATGTCTCATATTCGAATGAGCACATAGGTCATCAACATAAACTTCCAAATTCTTGCGTAAGAATTCTTTGAAAACATGACACATGAGTCGCTAGAAAGTGGCGGGTGCATTTGTTAAGCCAAATGACATCACACGAAATGCAAATATGCCCCATTCTGTGGCAAAAGCCGTCTTGTGTTGATCTTCTGGAGTAATGGCTACTTGATTATAGCCTGAAAAACCATCAAGAAAGTTGTAAACTTCCTTGCCCGCAACTCTTTCCAATAAATGTTCCGTGATAGGAAGAGGATAACTATCTCTAATCGTGGTGGCATTAACTTTTTTAAGGTTAATACACACATGCAATTTTCCGTTCTTCTTGGGCACGACCACAATGGGGGATAACCATTCGGTATGCTCAATTTCGTAAATGAATCCTGCTTCTATCAATCGATCTATCTCCTCTTTAATCTTCGTAGCGTAGTTATCATTGTATGTATACGGCTTCTGTTTCGTGGGTTTTGCATCTAGAGTCATAGGGATTCTATGAGAACATATGTCTGGATCTACTCCTTTCAGGTCTTTGCAACTCCATGCGAACACATCTCTATATTCTCGCAATAGGGCAACTAATTCTTCTTCTTCTTCAGCCGTCAAATCATGCCCTATGTAGGTACATTTCTCTTCTTCTCCTTCTATGGTAACTATTATTTTTTTGGTTTCTCTCGATTATCATATACTTCTCCAGTGTCAGCTTTTCTGTTAGGCATTCGTACCATTATTCGTCTATCGTCTATTTCATATTTCTTGAAGTTCTCGGGAACCTCAAACAAAGATTCTTCTTCTTCTGACATGGTTTCTTTCTTCTTTCTTTTCTTACCTTCACTTTTGTCAGTCACTTGAGTGGCTAACCTCACATCATTCATTATTTCTTCATGTCTCTGCGGGTGAGTTTCTACTTCGTAGAAATATTCTTCCTCTGATGCAAAGGGTGAATCCATAATAATCGACTCTAAATCAAAATCACTCGCATCCTCGAATGCATCAGTGCTAGGTTCACATTCTTCAATAATCGAATCACACATGATTGGCTCTATCATGAAAACTGAGATGTCATAGCCATCTTCGTCGCAGTGGGGCGTCCACTGTTCTTCATTGATGGCTACGTCCATGGTTGCTAGGATTTCTGCCCAACCATGAGGCTCGAATTCTTCGTCTGGAAACACTACAGGTGTGTAAGCTGGGTCTTGAAGGGTTCGTGGATGTTGTTCTGCACCTAAGGTTCTGGCTTCCAACCGTTCTTCCTCTTGTTTGGCTACTTTACACATCCATAAATGAGTGTCCTCATGCACCCATGAAGGATCTGATTCCAATGAGTGTACCGATTCCGTTTCTACCTATGTCTTATGGATGGTGTTCCATTGTATTGGGGGTACGTCTCGATGTGAATAGTCTTTAAGATTGACTTTAGTAGTCACTCCTAAATGTTGCAAGTATAAAGAATTAGTTCCCCAATCTTGTACAATTTGTAACCGACGCATGAATGGTCGTCCTAAAATCATCTCGTAAGCATGATTTTTTGCAAAATCACAAATGGCGAAAGTATGTTCAAACTCCACACCGCAAGTGGTGAGGGATATGCCTTCTAGTAATCCTAATGGTCTTTCTATATGTCTGTCAGCCATTTGTAGCTTCATCCTGGTGGGTCTCAATGCTGGCTTACCCCAACGTTTCCATAAAGTAGTGGTAGCGATGGCTACTCCAGCTCCTGAATCTAAGATGGCTTTCGTGGTGTAGCCCTGATGGGTTATTGGAAGATAAGTGTTACCTTCCTCACCTTCGCTTACATCTCCAATCTTCTCTATGGGTATCTCTGGTACCTTTTTGTGTGTTCCTATCTGTGAGGGAGTAGTAGCAAGCTCAGGGAATTGATTTGCTACATGTTTCCACAACTCTGGTTTAATCTTTAACAATTCCTCTAGGGTGAGATTACATTGTACTGTGGTATTCTTGATCACTTCCGTGTTTCTAGGGATCACTGATTCTTCATTCCTCACTATTATTGTGGGTGCTCTCATACTAATAGACTTTGCTTCCCAAGGTCCTGTGAACTGAGGTAATTCTTGTAAAGAATTGGATTCAAAACCTGTGTGTTCACTCAGTTTCTCTTCCTCTACTTCATCCTAAATAGAGGGAATGTCTTGGGGAAATTGCTCCTGCAAGTCGTCTATTTCTTGAATAGGAGGATGGGTTCCTTGTTCTTTTCTCCACTTCTCTTCTTGGATTTCTCTCAGAAATACATGTGAATATTTATGTATGGAAGACAGGTTGTCTTGACTTTTCGTATTGGGTACTTGAGACAGGGATGGTGCATTCCTTTCCTGTGTCTCTAGGGCAATAGGGTTCCTATGCTGATTCTTTTTCTCCCTGCTTTCGATCAACTATTCTAGCCTCTCCATCAGTCCTTGAAAGTGTAATTCCGGTTTTGCCATGTTATTCCAATTTAGATATCTAGAGGCTTCGAACATAGCCTGTGCTAATTCTACCATCTTCATGCAAAGCTTAGTTCTCTCAATTTCTAAGTCTGCTCGAGGGTAGTTCTTACTCATTTCCGCTATTCGAGGTCCTTCTTTTATTCTAGCTTGATACGCACGAAACATCATGTCTAGGTTTTTTGGTATGGGTTCCGCTAAAACTGATCCTGATTTTTGAGCTAGGTTCTCTTGATTCAATTCCTGTGAAGTCAATTCTAGTATTTTGGCTCTAGATTCCTTGAGACTTCCTTCCAATTCTATTATCCTCTTACTCCACCTTCTCTTAATCCTTTCTCTGGAATCTTTCCAATATTTTGTCTTTTTACTGCTAGATTCTCCAACTTCACTAGTTCCAGCTACTTTCTCCTGATTAAGCTGTTGATTCTGTAAGAGCACCTAGGCTCTCGTTATAGCTTGGATAGGCACGTATGTAGGGTTGGAGCCATCTGCATTGTTTACAATACCTATCACGTTGATGGGTGTTACATTTGAAGCGTTAGCAGGGTTCTTAAGACAATCTTTTATGACATGCTCTTTGCCACAATCGGCACAAAAGCCTTGTATGTTATAATACTGAGATTGTCCTGCTATCGGAGGATGTGGACAATCCTTTATGAAATGATCTCCTTGGCACCTAAAGCATGGTCCTTTAGGGCCCTGTGGTCTTTGTTGTCTCAATTAGGGCCGTGGATTAGGGTTCGTATACATCACATTAGCGTAATTAGGCTCCCAACTAGGCTCTAATGGTGGACTATCGTAATGGTATGTCTCCACATGTTCTGGTGATTCTGTGTAATACGCGGGTGGACTATCTACATGTGTCGAGTCAAAATTGTTTGAGTTCGGGTCACTTTCTGTGATCAGGGGTGATGAAGGCACTAAAGCCCTACTTAGGTTCTCTTCGGCAATAGCATATTTGACTGAGATGACATTCGCTGGTGGGGATGGCTGCTGTGCTAAAACAGGTTGAGGTCTCTGTTGAGCCTTATAAGTATAGTTCTGTGGAGGCCTATAGTAATGAGGCTGAGTATTGTATTGACCTTGATACCTACCTGGTTGTGTGTATGCTTGCGGGTAGTTTTGTCTCACTGCTTGTTTGTTGTATGGGCAGTCGTGAGCCGTGTGATTTGTGTACCTTCTCTCAATTGTACAGTACTGGCCACTAGGGTTGGCTTGCGGTTGTGTTGCATTGGGACACACATTTGCCATATGATCACCACCACAGGTGTAACAACACTTGTTTGTTGTTAACCTAGGCATCTGTTTGCTAGAAACTCCTAGTTTCTAGGCCACTTTCTCTACTAGATCTTCTATTGAGCTGGACAATTTTGTGGATGCTACAGAGGAACAATCTGAGTCCTTATAGACCTTTGAGAGTTCCAACTCGTCTCCTAAGTTGTCCTCAATGTCTATACAAATTATTACACACTGCTCTAGCGTTCTTGGTTCTTTTAAATATACATAGGAGCGTAGTTTAGAGCTCAACAGACCATCTAAAAACAATGACACTTGCTTGGCCTGTGAGGGTAGCTCTTGCATAGGACATCTCTCCACATATTGTCTAAACCTACGTCCTGTCAGTCTTACTGTTTCCTGAGGGGTCTGTTTGAAGCTATGAATCAATGAAGACGTGTCATGTCTGATCCCACTTTTAGAGAATTCAGTGATGAATGACTCTAAAAAGTGATGGATGTCTCTAAATTGCCTCTGTTGTAATGGTTGGAACCAAGTTAAAGCTGTATTCTTTAACGTTAGTTCAAATGCATTATATTGCGTGAACATGTCTTCCACTTGTTCTGCTCTTAGCACTTGCTTAAATTCTGCAACATGGTCATAGGGATCTCCCATCCCATCAAAGTAGTTTTTCATGGATTTTACTAACTGAGTGGGTCTCAATATTCTTGCGTGTTCATGTGGTCTAGGTAGAGGAAAATCATCTCTACCACCTGGTGTTCTAGGTTCTCTTTGTCTATCCACTTTGTCCGTGTTTATGGTGGTTCTATCTCTCCCTATGGAATGATTGAAACTGGATTCCGGTCTCTCTCTGTTTTTCTCTCTTTGAGTGCCATGGGCTGAGGATGTTCCTACCCCTTGTTGGCTCGCGTTTACATTCGTTGGAGATTGAGGGAATACCAATTCGCCTCTCCATGTGTGGGTATTTCTCGCGTGGTCTCGTACCACAAATACTCTTTCTGAAGTTTCATCCAGGTATACAACCTTTCCAAGTGTATCCGGGTCCTTGAACTCGTAAACCGTGATTGAGCCTGCCTCACTAGGTTGTTCCGTTCTGTACCTCCAAAATGCTTCGTCTGTCTCTTTATTTACAAACAGCTCTATGCTTCTGTTGTCCTAAGGGATCCACTCTGGAATTAGTACTCTTGTCAGTACAGATTTCCCTCTAGGTGTTCTAGGTTCTTCTAATGGTTCTTTTCCTTGAGATCTTGCTTCCGTCTCTAACTGAACTACGCCAAACTCATTCGTATTATTTGGTTGAGTGCTTAAGATGTACATCGTTCCTTCCTTGTCTAGGTACTCGTCTCACTCGAATTTCACCACTGGACGTTCCAATCCAATGGGTTGATCGGGGTTGTGCATTTGCACCACTTGTCTTCGCAAACCATCCTCATAGATGCGAGCACCTAAGTGGTTGGTTCAGAGAAATTCCAACTGAGTTCTATAGGATCCTTCGGGCTTTTCCAAGTATGCTACGTTTGACCCTCCTTCTGGCCTTTCCGTGCTAAAAGCCATTTCCGATTCACTCGTATCTGAGCTCAACTCGTAGGGATAATTACTATTCAATTGTTGAGCTCACGAACGTGCTGTAGTTCCTACACTTGCTTCTGATGATCTAAGGCTTTGTCTGTCTGACTTACCTATGTGTGTGCCCGATCTAAGGTTCAGGATTTTTCTTCCTCTGACCTTTAATGTTCCTTGTTTCTTACTTTCTTGATTCTTTTTAAATCCCTTTAGATTCTTGTCTAGATGTATGCGTCAGGAATTCAACTTTCCGTTATACTTTTAAGTTCTCATTCCGTCAGACTTAGGTTCTTTCATTTAGGTTTTCGTATCACACACCTTTACTTTAGTCTTGGACTTGAAGAATTTTAATCTCTTGAACTTGAGGCATTCCTATCGTCTTTAATCCACAATGCTACCATTTACCCTAAGCTAATAATTGACTGAGGGGGTTGCGTAATCTTCCAACCTCAAGTCAGTTGCTTTGGTTGCTCTGATGCTCAAGAAGATGCGCTTCCCAAGCCCTGTATTCTTCACTACCTTGCTTTGGTTGCCCTTGATTGTCCTTGCTAGACCTGTAAAAATCCACTATTAGACCAATTCTCAAATGGATGATTAAGTACTTTGATATATACACTTTTATGGTCCTTTCCCTTATGCCCAAAATTTCAATGCCCCCTGGCTTTCTAGTCCCAACTATGTCAACCTCAAATCAGCTTTCTAGTACTCGTAAAGAGCTTTCTAACGAGCTATAAAGCTCAAAAAACGGACTTCGGATGAAAAAGATATGACCGTTCAGGCCCTCGGGGGTGAAAACTAACAAACAGGTTTTTCTTTCCCTATGAGCTAAGGGGTCTCCTATGAGTCTAATCCCCCAAAAATTTGCCAAAAATAGCCCCAAAATTGGTCAAAAAATCAAACCCTAAAAGTTGCGTTTGGGGTGAGCAATCGCGATGGTTTGCGACCGTCGCGATGGTGTAGGTGAACCGTCGCGATGGTGTGGCACAATCGCGATGGTCCGAAAATGAATGATCGCGATGCCGTGATCTGCGAACGTGAGTGAACAATCACGATGGTCTAATCAGCGAGCAATCGCGATGGCATCGGTCAACGGTCAAGGCAACAATCACGATGGCGTGAGCCTGTCGCAGTGGTCACGAGGCACGATGGCGTGAGCCAATCATGATAGTTCAATTTTCGAGGTGTCGCGATGGTCTGAGGGTATTGTCGTGATGGTCTAGCTTGCCACGTGGCAGCATCGGCGCGATGGCATGAGCCAATCGCGATGGCGTGGGGTCGACAGGATCGTCACGATGGTCAAGGACCGTCGCGATGGTTCAAGTGAACCGTCGCGATGGCGTGAGACTATCGCGATGGTCCGGCCGAGTCGTCGCGATGGCGTGAGCCAATCGCGATGGTGTGACACAATCACGATGGCGTGAGCCAATCGCGATGGTCCACCAAAATGAAAATTTTCAAGATGCAAGTATGGATTCCTATATACGCAAGGGTTGCCTATACGGTGGTGAACTCGCTTACCTCAAATTCCGTACTTGGCAGACCATCGCGATGGTCTGACACAGTCGGCATTTTCTGACAGAAAGTGATTTTCTTACCTTTTTGCAGCCTTCCTGATGCTCTGGAGCACTGTACCTGCAAGAAAACTCAAAAACACAGTAGCACATGCAAGCACAAAAGCTCTCTCTCTCACATGCACAAATGAGGGGAAATGAGGAGAATGGGTGGATATGGTGAATTTTCTGATTTTTTTGGAGTGGAAGAAGATGATACGGTGATGAAGATGGAGTGTGGGGGAGGTGAAAAACACTAAAAACCAAGCAAAAACAACAACAAAAACTGAAAATTTTTACCTTCCAACGCCACTTCTTGTTATACTCTTACCATCACACATTCTTCCTAGACTCGATCCCCGACAACGACGCCAAATTTGGTGTTGCTCTAGCACAATGGTGAGAACCACATTAAGAAGCTCCACCTCCTTAATGTCAATCCGCGAAAGAGATAGGAGTGATATGAAGATCGTGAATATGAGATGAAGTGAGAGTGAAGGTGAGAAGCATAGAGATGGACACACACACAACGAAGAGACAAGCAAGACACAATGGAAGGTAGGAAATCAACTCTATTCCTCAAGAACACTCTTACAAGCTCAAAATAGCTCTAAGCTCTTCTCTACTCAAACAAGCTAACCTCAAAAATGAGCTCTCTAGCTCTTTTTATAGATTCTATACTAGTTTTGACCGGTTTCACATCTAGTGTCCGGCATAGTTAAAAAATAGGTCCTAGATGCTATTTGAAAGGGTAAACGGTGTCTAAAATAACCAAAATTGGTATGCTTGTTCTACTTAAGCTCCTCAAGCTCGAGGACTCCTCAGCTTGCACAACATGGAGCTATAAATTACAAAAAGAGTTTTTCTATGTTACATATGGTACAAAAGTGATGAAAATCACTGTTGGAGGTTTTGAAAAATATTTGTAAAACATAATTCTTTGAAAAATTGATTCGACTGACTCCCTGCTCTGTCTTTACATGCTTGCGCGTCTTCTATGCCTTTGAGTACTGCCAACAAAGAGCCATTGTGCCCTGTCATTGTCTCATGTCTCTTCATCATTGGCCTTGACCTATCTATGGGAAGGTATAAGGTGAGTTATTTCTTCAGTTGATGAGATGGTGGTTTTACCTTTTCTATCCACTAGGTGTGGACACTCATCAAATACCAGATAATGGCTGACAATGATTTTCTTTGCCTCTAGATTCTAAAGTCTATATGCTTTATACTCTTCATTATATCCCCATCTACAATTGGAAAATGCCTTATTGAAGGTGTTTTACCAAAGTATGCTTCTTGAGGAGTAATTATGTGTAGTGCCTTTATGTAGCATCTATTCAAAATGTACACAGCCATATTAATTGTTTCTACCCAAAATGAATCCATCTATAACAACAAGGCTTTGTCGAGGTGTGTGAGATGTGGTAAATTGCCTCTTGATTCCATAAGCATACTAGTCCTTCTTGTTGGTCATGTGGTGAAATGCTCCACTATCTAATATCCAAGGTTTATCCACATCAGTTTGGACATACATACATGCTCTATGGCAACCCATAGTTCAAGTTGGGTGTATCAAACCTATGAGACAGTTCTTAAGGTTTTATCAAAACACCAACAAAAACTAGTTATCCTTAGCCTTCTCCGACTTAGAGTCCTTCTCATTTGATAATTCATTCTCAAGGTTTTGAATCCGAGTGTGATTCTTGGTCTCATATTGGTGAGCTAATGTGCCTCAAGCTTCATGTGTTTTAGTCATGTTTTGGATTAGAGTAAGCATAAATCGTTTAGACTCGTAACAATGGCACATGACACATCTGCATTCCCCCCCTTCCAAGCTCAAAGAATATTTGGATCACATTGAATTGTCACTCGAGGATTTGATGAATCTTCCATGGAATCTACTCTAAATCTAGCCCTATTGACCTCATGAAATTACATAGCAACTCATAAGAGTCCAAAATTGTAGAAAATTTAAACTTTCAAAGTGTATAATTTGTTCCATCAGGCTTTCCTTGAATGAATGCACATGGACGAATGTGAATTGGTAAAGTAATAACACTAGTAGATGTGGCAAGACAACAAGATGAAGCCATCACTCATGCAGGATGGTAATTACAATAAAACACTTGTAGGCTCAAAAAGCAATACTCTCTAATAATATATACCTAATAGCTAAGATACCATGTAATGAATTATCTACATAAGAAAATGCATGACAATAGTCGAGAGGAGAACAAATATGATAGAATTTCAAAAACTTTAATACTAACAGCCAAAGATGATGGCATTGTCCAGACATTGTTCTCAAACTAGAGATTAAATGGTGATCTAGACAACTCTAGTTAGGGAGTTATAATGCTAGCTCAATTCAATGTCTAGGTAGTGCAAAAGTAATGTATATATAGGCCAATGCAAAGGTATGGCCTTCCATGGACCTTTTGCCCAATCTTTCTGCTAAATTGCCAAATAGTTTAAACTAGCCATTCTTGCAACACATGTCCATTGTTTCTACATATATTAACCCTTCACCTCTTAGAAAGAGTGGAGCTCTTCTAGTTACTATATTCATAGGTGTAGTAGGGCATTTTCCAATACCTTGCACAATATTCCACGGTCATTTTGCTACCAATACATGTCGCATCATATATGCCCACAACGGATGATTTGTACCATCCAATTTGTCCTCAATAGCCAACATACAAAATACATCATTGCTTTCAGCCATGGCCATTCACTAAATATCTTGATGGAGAAAAATGACAATATCTCAAAAGTTGAACAGAACCACCCTATCGAGCTAAGCTAAACCTGTAGTAGTATTGCATTCACAATTTTTAGGATTTTTATTTTTTTAAAAATCATATGATTTTTTTAACTATGGCTGCCTCTTTTTGCAGGTGGATAGTCTAGTGCTGGTCCTAATGAGGCAACTTCTCAACCTTTACAGGTTTCATGTGATGATGTAGATCACCATTTCTAATGCAAATTTACATGATGCACTTGTTGATGAGAGAGATGATATTGAGGAGGCAAAAACTATGCCAAAATGGCTAGTGTAGACTTTGCATGATAACAAATTAGATGCACGTCAGTCACATCGTACTCGTTCAGGATCGGATAGTGCTTTTTTTGCATCAGATTGCTATGTTATGGCTACCTCTGGACTCTATGATAAGAATGAGCATGTTTTGTTTGATGAAGCACAAAATTTTGAAAATTGGATGGCTTCTATGCAATTAGAATATGATGCTATTATGAAAAATGGTACGTGGTCTTTATGTGACTTACCTCCTCCCAAGAAGGCCATTGGCACTAAGTGGGTATACAAGCTAAAGCATAAGCCTGATGGAACGGTTGACAAGTATAAGGCTAGGCTTGTTGCAAAGGGTTATGCACAAGAAAGAGGCATTGATTTTGATGAGACCTTTGCTCCTACATGTTGAATGACTATTGTTTGTAGCATATGTGCACTTGCAACTCATCATGGTTGGAATGTACATGAGTTGGACATTAAAATTGCATTTTTGAATGGTGATTTGCATGAAGAAGCATATGTTTTTCAGCCCCGTGGCTTTGTGCAGAAAGGGCATGAAAACCAAAAGTGTAGGCTGAAAATGGCATCATATGATTTGAGCGAAGCACCACGTGCTTGGTATGAAAAGATACATGCCTACCTGATTACACATGGTTTTGAGAATAGTCCAACTGAGAGCACCTTATATGTTAAGCATGCAAATGATGTGCTTCTAATCATTGTTATGTATGTTGATGACATGCTGCTCATTGGTCCTCATGAGAAGCATATTGCTGATTTTAAGGCTGATTTGCATGCCTCATTTGAGATGCTAGATTTGGGGCATTCAATTTATGCAAGTTGATGGCGGAATATCTTTGTGTCAACTAAAATATATTGACACATTATTGCAGCATTTTGGCCTTGAAGATTGTAAACCCATTGCCACTCCTATGGAGACAAGTTTATGGTTGAGTCTTCATGATGCTAGAGATGCATTTGATGTTGTTGTCTATTAGCAAGCTATTGGATGCTTGATTTACTTATGCATTACTCGGCCAGATATTCACTTTGCTAGCTCATAGATGAGCAGGCTTATGCATTGCCTAGGTGTCAAGCATTGGCAGGTAGTTAAGCACATCTTTCACTACTTGAGTGGTAGCCAGCTACTTGGATTGTTTTATCCCAAGGGGGGATCACTACTGCCAAATTTACATGCTTTTTTTTACTCTGACTGGGCTCTTTGTTATGACACTTGTGTGCCAACTAGTGGCTTTTGCTTCATGCTTGGTAGCTCATGTATATCTTGGTTGAGAAAGAAGTAGCCTACTATGGCCACTTCCCGTTGAGAGGCTGAGTAGGGTTTTTTTCACAACAATGGTTGAGTGTGTGTGGCTCAGACACCTTATAGCTGATTAAGGTGTTGGTTAGTCTTCTGCCACCACCATCTTCACTGACAGTCAGATCACATTGGCAGTTGCAAGTAACCCTGTGTTCCATGCTTGCACTAAGCACATTGAGGTGCATTATCATTATGTCAAGGAGAGGTTCTCTGCTGGAGAGATCAGTTTGGCATATGTGCCCACATAGGAGAACATTGCATACCTTTTCACAAAGGCTCTACCTAGGGAGAAATTTGAAGATTTTTGCAAAGCTTTGGGCTTACTTCCTTTTGTGGATTGATTCCACATAGCTTGGCACGTCCTTATACATGAGTGCCAGCTCCTTGTTGATCGCATCACTCCTAGGGGAGATTTGTTGATATATTTAGGTAGTGATGTGTTTGAACACTCTAGGACTGCTAGGGCACTTTTTTCCCTCTTTAGGAGGTTTTTTCCCTGGCTTTTATATACGCATATAACCCTAACGTGTCACTTATCTTTGTACATTCTCTTGGTAATACGTTCAGTATTGTGTGTTGTGCTCCAAGCTTCTTCTTCTTCCTTGTGTTGTTCACGTGCTTCCGCAGACCTCAAACTCCAATAGAGACAATTAATGCAATATAGAGAGATTGGTATGTTTTTTTCCTAGTCCTCATGTGGTTTGATTTCAAATTCATTGTAAAGAAAGAAAGCATGATGTTAGGAATGATTAAATGTCTATACTAAAAAATAGATAACCAACCATAGGTATCTTAGATGAACTCCATGACACATGTTTGTTCAACCTAGAAGTAGTCCCACCTTGGTTCAAGAGTTGCACCTGCATAGAGCAAGCCTAACTTCCTACATCTATGAGTCTAGAGAAGCACCCCCTTCACATGAGAATGATTCTAATGCAAAATTTCACTCAAAACAATTATATGCTATCATTGACTTTTTGAACATGCATGTGATGAAACGATACATGTTCAACAATATGATTTGGTGGAGGTAAATTTCTAGATTAATGATATGCTCTTGGAAGAGCATAATACTTTATAAGAATAGCACGTTAAGTTGTAGAAGGAGTTAGAAGATGTCAAAGTGTAGTAGGTCTCACTTTCGTAGACCATTATAGAGCTCTAGGATGAGGTAATTGAGCTATCGCCTTGAAAGAAGAAGTAAAGAAGAGGAAGGTAGGCTTCAATACATTGCATCAGAGATTTTGGATGAAAACCATGGATTCTGAATGAGAAAGAACAAAGCAAAAGATACCATGGAGAAAGTGAAAGTAGCTTTGCAGGTGCACCAACAAAATATCTAGAAGATAAAAATTTGTGTGGAGAAAGTGGAAGTAGCTTTGCATGTGCATATCAAATTCAAGAAAAGGATAGACAACTACATTGGAATCAAGAGGAGCTTTTAAAAATTTGGCAGGGCGGCCACAACTGACTTGTTTACAAAGATGATTGAGGGGGGTGAGCCCAAAAAAAATCAATAGGATGGTGCAAATGCATGAGTTTTCTTCTTGTATTTTTGTAGTATTTTTGAACTTGCTGAAGTAGCCTACATTTTCATAAGATTTGTTATCATGTAGATTTTCTGGTAAATTAAATACAATTCTTTTCTAGGTCACTAGAAGAATTGTATTTCACAAGTTTCTATATCATGTAACTTTTTTGAATGAAATACAATGCTTTTCTAGGCCACTACAAAATCATACAAAGGATGAATGTGAATGAAGATGAAATGAAATTTGAATGAGTACATGGATGCAAGATTGAATTAAGGTACATGTAAAATAAGAACTAACTTCTTGCATATGTGTGAGAGAGAAATTGAATTGTAGATTGTCAAAGAAAGGTGTTGAACATCCTATATTTAAAGCTGTTTACGTCGTGTAATATTAATGAGCAAGATAAGTGAGTTTGTATTGAAGGAAGAGTAGAACGGGATCATTCATTGTGGGAATAATAAATATATAGTAAGTTGAATTCAAGGAGTATGTTCTTCTTTTCTTAAGTCCATAGGGTTGATGTATGAGGAGTGTGCTTGAGTGATTGCAAGAGAGTTGGGATAACTTCATCTAAGTTTAATCAAAGAGAAGGTCAAAGTTTGTAGTGGGAGAGATAGAGTAAGCTTGCTAAGGGAAATAGGAGAGAAGGTCAAAGTTTGTGGAGCTTTGTGCTAGAAATGAAGAGGAACTATACAAGCATAGGTCCTAACTTAGTAGTTGTTGATTATGTGGAGATTGAGGATTCCTAGTCATTAGAGTCCCCCTTAGGGTTGGATGATTGAGCTCTTAGGAGAGCATTTGGTAGGTAATATTTTCATCCCTTTCAAACCCCTGATTGACTTGATAGTTCATGGTATCACCTACTTTAGGAGTTTGTAGGTAGCTACAAGAGGTTCCACCTGCTCGCTCGCTGGTGCCCCATTTTCCCCCTCCAAACTTGATTGTACCTCCTTTGAACGAAAAGGGAGGAGGCGATTTGAAATGCTTGGCGTGGTTGGGGATCTATTTTTGACCTTAGGTAAGATGAAACTTTTGGGTTAGTATGTGTAAAACAATGTACATGTTTTGCAATCATGGATGAACCACTTGGAAATTTAGGGGAAAGATTGGGCACAAGTCTATGCATCTACCTTAAAGATGCTCTATTCTATGTGATCAAAAGCCATTGAGTCAACTCTTTTTGCCGAGTCCAAGCTCAACCACCTATATTGAGTGCACCTAAATCTTCTATATGTATAGTTTCACACACTCAATATGAGTTATACCTACCTCAACCTCAATGAAATAATATCCCTTCAATGTGTTATCGTAGTGAATATAGAGCCATTCAAAGTAATTTTGTTCAATCTAAAGAGCACTACCATGTTGAATTTTAACCATTTCAAAGATCATGAACACAAGAAATTGTATCAACAATTTTACAAGAACAATCAACATCATAAGTTCACTAGTGGTGGTAAGAAGAATATAAGTAAACCATTGAGACACTTTTTATTTCATTTGAGTCAAATTTTATATTCAGCAAAACAAAAATTTATTGTGGAATCCATGATTAGAGGAGCCACAAAGACTCTAAAAGAACTTTGAGAAGGGGGGGTCCACAATTTAAGGGCTCAAAATGATCTAGAACAATTTTAAAGAAATAAACTAAGGAAAGTGGAATAAATTGAGTATACAAAGAGATCCAAGCAACATGTTTCAAGTGGACTACCAATCGATTCTCAACAAACAAATGGACTGCCAATCGATTTCTCTCTAGCATCCTTAGTTCATCACAAAAGCTTTAAGCTCACCATATAATTAAAAGTGGTAAAACTGGAGGATTCATAGAATATTATAGGTCCAAAATCAACTTAATGCCTAATTATAATATGGAGCACCCAACAACCATATTAGATAAGATAAATAGTGTAGGGATGTAAATTCCTTATGGAATTCTTTTTCATAATGTTGGCACATATAGAAGGAACATTCCATCTATTCCTTGGTTATGGGAAACACATGGAATGCAAAACATATGAGGCTGAATCCACTCTTGTATATTCTACCAAAGAGATCTTAAGTGAGAGAGTAGGAAAAAAATTTAAAACAAAGAAGTCAAGTTGGGTTATTGAAGATGATCTTGAGGTCTTCCATTCAATATCATGGCTATGTAATAAGCCCAACTTTTCGCATCCATTAATGTTATTCTTATAAACTTATAGAACTATATTTTCATGTTCATAGAGGGATTTTATATGAATTCCCATAGCTTATGACACCCGCACAATTTCATTGTTGGAAGGCTCTAAGTCGCTAGATAATATGACATACAAGGAGATAGAGCTAAACAAATTGGAAGTTGTGGGAATCAGAGTATTGGTTGAGCACGAAAGATTACTTTCACCCATGCTCATGGTTCCCAAGAAGTCCCCATGTAAAATCACAATTGGCATGGACTTTAGGGCCCTGAGTAAGCCCACCATCCAAGATGTGTTCTTATATCCCCACATTGAACAAGTCCTTTTTCACTTCCATCCTCTTTTATCATTTTTCATCCCTCTTATTCCACTTCTTTAGGCCCTCATTTTTTCCTACCCTCCTCTCATTGCAACCTCTATTTCCCTATCTTTCATTGTACCCCTAGATCATGGTTTCTGTCCTCCTCTCCGCCCTTCCTCTCCTCTCATGTCAACATAGAATGCGTAAGGCATATGTTTGGAAAAATTCTCAATTTAAAAAGAAAAAATCTTGCATCATCCTTGCCAGGCTCATTCCCCTTTAGCAAAGCTCACTCTACTCAAATGTTGCTCTCACTTAGGGCTAGAAAAACCTTCACATCTTTTTCCTCATCCAAACTCATCTACCTCAGGTAATTGCAATCAGGTGAAAAAAATAAAGTAAAATAAGAAAAAAAAAGAAAATTTTTATCCTGATCTCTTAAATTTCTCCTTGTCCTTGTCCATGACATTGCAACACATGTTCAAACTGTCCATGGCACAAAATTCAATAAGGCAAAAAAATTGTCTGCCCATGGTAAAAATTAATCACGTGGTCGATCAATTTTAAGGTTTTTTAATAGTTCCAAACACATTGACATTGTTCGTTTTCAAAAATTCCTTAACATTTGCAGGATATAAGTAAAATTCAAAAAGTGGTCAGCACACAATAAATCCCCTTATGTCATGCCATATTATAAATCTTAACTTTAGTTTCAGATCAAGATTAAACCCAAAAAATTACATCTAACATATATCTCCAATCAAAGGTGATCAAAGGTGGAAGTGCCTATTTAAGGGGAGTTAAAAAATTGTGCACGTACACACACACACACACACACACACACACACACACACATATATATATATATATATATATATATATATATATATATATATATATATATATATATATATATATATATATATATATATGTGTGTGTGTGTGTGTGTGTGTGTGTATGTATGTATGCATGCATACATTCATTCACACACATACACACACACACATACATACACACACACATACATACATACATATATATATATATATATATATATATATATATATATATATATATATATATATATATATATATATATATATATATATATATATATATATGTGTGTGTGTGTGTATGTATGTATGTATGTATGTATGTGTGTGTGTGTGTCTGTGTGTGTGTGTTGGAGTTTGAGGTTTGCAGAAGCACAAGGAAGAAAAAGAAGCTTGAAGCACACACACACATATATATATATATATATATATATATATATATATATATATATATATATATATATATATATATATATATATATATATATATATATATGTATGTATATATATGTGTGTGTGTGTGCGTGTGTGTGTGTGTGTTGGAGTTTGAGGTTTGCAGAAGCACAAGGAAGAAGATAAGTGACCCGTTAGGGTTATAGGTGTATATACAAGCCAGGGGAAAAAACTTCTTTAGAGTGTCCCAGTGGTCCTAGTGTGTTCACACACATCACTATAGAAATATGTCGACACACCCCCCTTGGGAGTGATGCGGTGAACAAGGAGTTGGCACTCATGTATAGGAAGTGCAAAGCTATGTGGAATCAATCCACAAAAGGAAGTAAGCCCAAAGCTTTGTGAAAGCTTCAAACTTCTCCCTAGGCAGAGCCTTTGTGAAAAGGTCTACAACATTCTCCTGTGTGGGAACATATGCCAAACTCATATCTCTACCAGCGAACCTCTCCCTGACATAATGATAGTGCACCTCAATGTGCTTAGTGTGAAGTTGAGAGTGTCAAAAGATTGACCAACAACCAAATCAGCCATAAGGTTTCTAAGCCACACACACTCAACAGTCGTCACTGTGAAAGCTGCCCTATAACTTATTGTCAGTGAAGTTGAGAGTGTTAAAAGATTGACCAATAGCCAAATCAGCCATAAGGTGTCTGAGCCACACACACTCAATGGTCATCACTGTGAAAGCTTCCCTATACTTAGCCTCACAACTAGAAGTGGCCACAGTAGGCTGCTTCTTCCTCAACCAATATATGCATCAGCTACCAAGCATGAAGCAAAAACCGCTAGTGGACACATGAGTGTCATAGCAACCAACCCAGTTAGAGTTAGAAAAAGCATGTAAATCTGGAGGTTCTGATCCCCCCTTAGGATAAAACAATCCAAGTATCTGGGTGCCATTCAAGTAGCAAAAGATGCACTTAACCACCTGTCAATGCTTGACACCTGGGCAATGCATAAACCTGCTCATCTGTGAGAAAGAAAACTGAATATCAGGCCGAGTGTTGATAGAGAACAACATCAAATGCATCTTTAGCATCATGAAGAACCATAAACCTATTTCCATAGGAGTGGCTATAGGTTTATAGTCTTCAAGGTCAAAACACTGCAATAAAGTTTCAATATATTTTTTTTTTGACAGAAAACTATTCTGCCATCAACTTGCATAGACTAAAAGCCCAAATAATGGTACAGTGCCCCAAATCTAACATCTCAAATGAGGCATGCAAATCAGCCTTAAAATCAACAATATGCTTCTCATTAGGACCAGTGAGCAGCATGTCATCAACATAGACAACAATGATGAGAAGCACATCATTAGCACGCTTAACATATAAGGTGCTCTCAGTTGGATTATTCTCAAAACCATGTGCAATCAAGAAGGCATGTATCTTTCCATGCTTGGAGTTCAGAAGCTCACCTCACGGTAGACTTTCCCATGAAATGATCATACCGTGTCTCTCCAAGTCCTGCAACAATGGAATTGACCCATCAAAATATCCAAAAGTCTCCTCTGCTCGTGTCGAAGGATG
>CM035442.1:131020452-131080452 GCA_020310875.1 Ceratopteris richardii
AAAAAGTCAGGTACCTGACAGAGAAGTGAAGATGAACATACTCTGTTGACTTCAAATGAACATAACTCAAGATTCCAACATCCAAATGACATGAAAATTTGTGAGCATATATTAGCCTTATAGAGCTAACTTTACCAAGTTAAATCACTGAAAATGATGAACCAAGTGCAGAGAAACAATCTCTGCAAGCTGACTGAGAAAAACTGAAGTAATGGCAGTGAGTAGTACACATCACAAGAACATGGAAAGATGAACTCAAATAATCATGAAAATGAAAGTATATTGCTTGTACAATACAATGACTTACTGATACATATGTGTGCCTTGTAATCACACCTTGATATGGCATAAAGCTCAGCTCTTGGAGGTCTTCACATAGGTCTCTCTAACCACGACTAAAAACGCCATCTATTTATAGTTGAGTTTGGGGGGCTAACTTCCCTCAATCACTCTCCAATCAATCAATGATTGATTTGATTCTCTACCTACCACAAATCACGAATTCGTGGCTCCTCTTTCCATTCTTGATCATGTGGGCTCAACCACTTAAGATTCTCTTACTTTTACATTAAGTAAACTCTTCAAAAGTTACAAGAGGTAGTTCACAAGTGAACTTTACATAGTCTTCATTTTGAAGCTTCTTTAATGACTTTGTGAGACTCAAGCCAATACTTAGGCTTGTCATAGACTTGCTCCAACAACTGGCACTTATACCGAGGATTATTACGATAATTATGCTGACGTGTATTTCGATGGCTTTTTCAGAGTTAGGTTTTTAATGTTTTTCCAAACATCTTCCAACGATCATATCAACATTGTAGATGACCGTGAGTATGACCCTAATTTGTAGTCGTGCTCATGCTCTGTGTGTGTCTGTCACTCTCGATTCTGGCACAAATGTGCCGGGAGAAATTGATTTTTTTTTTAATTCGCAATACATCGCTTATGCGATGCTTTTTCATCGCAATGAATTTGTCAATGTCATCAAGAGAATTGCTATATTGCAATGCTTTTAACGACATTAATTACTTGTGTCACATTAGCGATATTAATCATCACTTGTGCGTTAACAAGTTTTTTCTTTTGGGAGTAGTGCTTATGCGATGTTGGCTGCAAACAGCGATGCTCCATGCTTTTTTTTTTTTTGAACATCACTACACCCCTTTTTTTCTTGTAGTGATGTGTGTGTGTCTATGTGTGTATGTATATGTGTGTAACAAATCTGTAATGCAACAGAGTTGACATATAGAAGATGTAGCGAATCTGTAATGCAACAGACTTGAGATATAGAAAATATATAGCGAAGACAGAATTACTTCTACTGCCACACACTATCCATGAAGATCGTGCAAACAAATAGGCAGATTCTGAAGCCTACTGCTTCTACTAAAGACATTATGGGACTTGTTATCCTTAGCAACTCTGATTTGGTTTGCTAAAGGCATTGCAACTTTTGGTGTCGCTTATGATTCTCACACCTTTTTTTTAGATATTGTGATACTACTTGGGCCAGATACCATTTATCACTTTGATTTGAAGCCTATAGTTGAATTTTCATCAACTAGACAAGAGTACAAGGTAATTTTTTCATCGCTCATGGTTTAATCTTTTTCAGAGGGATTCTTTGGAATATGTATGTTTGTAGAGAAGGAACTACATAGTTAAAATGCAATAACCAAAGACACTAGATGGCAATTGCAAATAACCCAATTCTTCATGCATTCAGAAAGCATATAAAAGACCTATTATCACTATGTACATGATCTATGGAGATAGAGATTTAAGACCTATTATCACTATGTCCATGATCTATGGAGATAGAGATTTTTATTGTCCATTAAATCAAAATGTCATTAGAGTCTCTAAGACATTATCAAAGGAATCATAGGCCAAGGGTCTAGTTCGCTTGCAAGCAAACATTAAGGGGGGTTGTTCGATATGCCCAATGCCTCAACCTCATGAGCACCACTATTCTTCTATGTGGTTTTCTTTTGTGAAGCTATGAACAATGAAGAAAATCCATGTGAGAATGTTGGACATTGGTAGATCCCTAACTTTGAGGTTAGATATAGTCGAAACCCAATCACAAATGGCCAAAACTTATCTTTGTGAACCTCATGAATTTACTTAAAGGACCATGAACTGGAATGTTGTTATATTGCATTTCAAGGGTAAAAAAATTGTTTTTGTGGTGGCACCCCTCCTTAAAAATAAAAAAGATTCAAATTACATGGGGGCAACCTTCCCCAAAGGATTTATGGTAAGGCCAGCTAAGAATACAAAAGTCGATGGGATACATTTGTCAAAGCCTATATGAAAAAACATTTTTTCTATTGACTTGATGGGCATCAATCAAGCTTTAAGCTTATCCATAGTATACAAATAGATAACACTCATAAGCCCTTCACGAAGCATGGACAACACCATCTTTATATCGTACTTGCGTGTGTGTGTATGTATACACACACACACACACACACACACATATATATATATATATATATATATATATATATATATATATATATATATATATATATATATATATATATATATATATATATATATTGTTGGATTTTCTTTTATGGAGAGGCTCCTTAATTTTTTGTTGTTCTTGAGCATTCTCATAATTCAAGTGTTCCAAAAAATCCATTTTCAGCATAAAGATTACTAGGGAAATATCCGTTAATTGTGAGCATAAATATAATCAACACATGTATTACTAGGGAAAATTCATGTTTATCTCTTCTATCACCTCACTATAAAAAAATTATTAAGACTTTTGAAACATGGTTCATATGCTCTAGAAGTAAAAAATACAAGTTCAATGGGTCTAGTTTTTGGCACAACAAGATTCAACAACATATCGATACAATATTTTTTTACTGATTTTAGTGGCCATTTAAGTCCTAGTGGCCATTTAAGTCTTCAATATGAAAGAACATTAATACCAATATCACCACCATTATGAATATCCGTATTCTTTTTGTTATTACATAAAACTAAAAAGGAAATTTTTTATGGAGTCCAAATAAAGAATCATGAACAATACCTCCACCATTGATACTACCACTATTGAGTTGAAAAACAACTACTCTTACCCACATTCTCCACAAATTCTAGAAAAAATATTTCATATTGAGGCTATCATCCATTTCATGAAGGCCAATGTTCGAATGAAAGATCAACACACTCTACTTCATGAGTTTTTGCAACCACCATCTTCACTACCATCATCATCATCGACATCACCATGAGCAATACTACCAACACTAGTGTCACCACCTAAATTGCATTATTCATTATTTGAAAATTTGTTCATTCGTGAATAATGGAATTTTATGGCTAACTTCTATTATTCGATCAAATTATTCACTATCATGTTAGGTTATTCGGGCAAGAGTGAATACTTTTTGCATGGAAATTCGGTGCTTTTTTTATCGAAAGCACTTTTGATCAAAATAGTTTTTGATGGGAAACATATTGATCAAATACTTTTTCGATAAAAAATAATTTGGTCGAATATTGATTTATAAAAGAATAGGCTTAGAGTCAATTTTCATAAGAGTTACTTTGTTTCTTACAAAGTACAGTGTCGTACAAAGAACAAGTGAACCAGAGAAGGTTTGAGAAGGTGCTAATAAGTGAACTAGAACTTTCTAGGTCTTTATATGGCTTTGTCTTGTAGACTTATTAGCACCTTCTCATAACCTTGAATTTTAGAGGGATCCAACGAAGTTTCATTCGATAGTATATGTGTGTGCATATGAGTGTATAATTGTGAATGAAAATCTATTGTGATTGTTTGACTCAACATTGATACTTACTTCACCATAGTATGTGTAAGTGTATGTGCATATGATTGAGAATTTGGAATCTATTGTGATCGTCTGACTCAACATGGATTCTTACTTCACAATAGTATGTGTAATTGTATGTGCATAATGTGAGAATTTAAAATCTATTGTGATTGTCTGACTCAACATTGATTCTTACTTCACACTAGTATGCGGAAGTGTATGTGCATATGATTGAGAATTTAAAATCTATTGTGATTGAATGATTGGACATTGATTCTTTCATAACAATATGTGTAAATGTATATGTATGTATGATTGAGAATAAAACTATTGTGATTGTTTGACTCAACAATGATTTTTACTTCACAATAGTATGTGTAATTGTATGTGGGTGTATGATTGAGAATTAAAGTCTATTGTAATTGTTTGGTTCAATATTTATTCTTATTTCACAATAGTATGTGTAATTGTTTGTGTGTATACAGTATGATTGAGAATTAAAATCTATTGTAAATATTTGACTTAACATTGATTCTTTTTTCACAATAGTATGTGTAACTGTATGCGTCAGTATAATTGAAAATTAAAATCTATTGTAATTGCTTGATGCAATATTGATTCTTATTTCACAATGGTATGTGTAATTGTATGTGTGTGTATGATTGAGAATTAAAATCTATTGTGATTTCTTGACTCGACATTGATCCTTAATTCACAATTGTATGCATGTCTTCAAGGTCAAAACACTCCAATAAAGTTTCAATTTTTTTTTTTTTTGACAAAAAACTATTATGCCATCAACTTGCATAGACTAAAAGCCCAAATAATGGTATAGTGCCCCAAATCTAACATCTCAAATGAGGCATGCAAATCAGCCTTAAAATCAACAATATGCTTCTCATTAGGACCAGTGAGCAGCATGTCATCAACATAGACAACAATGATGAGAAGCACATCATTAGCACGCTTAACATATAAGGTGCTCTCAGTTGGATTATTCTCAAAACCATGTGCAATCAAGAAGGCATGTATCTTTCCATGCTTGGAGTTCAGAAGCTCACCTCACGGTAGACTTTCCCATGAAATGATAATACTGTGTCTCTCCAAGTCCTGCAACAATGGAATTGACCCATCAAAATATCCAAAAGTCTCCTCTGCTCGTGTCGAAGGATGACCCATTGCCAACTCCTACAACAAATACACAAAATGTGAGATCAAAAAACATGACATGCTTAACATAAGCAAATTCATTTATCAAAATGATACTCACAAACTTGTGGTACATCTTGTCATAATTTCCACTACCCAAATGCGAAGCTTCGACCGCCTCTAGACATGTGGCTCTTGCATCTCGCTACTCACAATATCGGTCAAGAGTCTACTACTGCTCATTGTGAATCATCTTCCACTCCTCAACATCAAGCCATACAAGCTTTGATAAGCCTCCTTTAAAAGCATCACGAGCCTTTGATCATCTGCGACATCACCTCACATGTCATGTGCTCGATCTAATCTAAGCTGACAACAAGATGCCCAGATGATGTCCGATACTCATGAAAGATTGCCTCTGCGATGTAATTCTTGTGATCCTTGTCTTGTGCACTCCACTTAACCATGATAGAGTGTCCAAACTTTATTGTGCATAATTGTTGTATCCGCTGATGCATGGCCTTTTCGATCGCATCCATCATCAGAGCTCCATCTCATATATGGTACAACTTGGAGTCATCATGTTCATGAGCAGCTCAAGGTGTACGTGGTGTATTGTGTAGCATACTTGCATATGAGGCACTCAGTCTAGGATTAGCTATGGATGATAATGCCTTTGTCGCATTGCCTCCACAAGATCTACCTCCTCCTCCAGACCCATCACCATCCATAGATCTTGAGCCTAACCCAGAGGAATGAGACGAGCCATCCGTAGACCCTCCTGTGAAACCTCCTCCTCAAGAACATGACCTCAAACTTGAACCAGACAAACGAGATAGATCAGTGCCTATATCATGATGTGGTATCAAACATTGCCATATATGTCGACTACTGGAGCCACTAAGGAATGGCTGAGAAGATGGTTGTGGTGGACTCATAAATCTAGGAGTACCACCAAAGGGACTACTGGTGGTGGGAGTAGTTTTGCCAAAGGGAGTGTCACTAGTGGGAGTAGTCCCACCTAAGGGAGTTTCACCAAAAGGAGTGTCGCCAGTGGGAGTAGTCTGCCAAGGGAGTGTCATCAATGAGAGTAGTCCCACCAAAGGGAGTGTCATCGATGGAAGTAGTCCCATGCAAGACCCAATACTGTGACACATCGGCCTGGTAAGAAACCTATGCTCGAGATATGAAATGTAGAAACTGCTTCTATATCATGGAATCTAGATTGAACAGTGGATTGTCTTCCTTCATGCTCTGCAACTGATAACTCAAATAATTAGCATATGGATAATAATGGTAATATAGAAAAACAATAGTCTACAAAAAATATAACAGAGTTAGAAAAGCATCAGACTAAGACTTACATTTCATTATAAACACAAATAATTACATACAATTGCTTGCTTCATAAATCCCCTATTCTAGCATCCTATTAGAGATTTGATGCACAGAGCATATCTATCTCTACATTGGTGACTTCGAGATCTCTTGGTATGACCATCCCTTCCCGATCATCGTCCTCATACAACATATCATCCATTACCTCCTCATGTACCTGGTCTTATTCAAAGGCCTGATATCTTCCTCTTTGACTATTACATGCATCTCAAAGTCCATTGCAGATGGAACTTCTTCTACATCCATGTCCTCACAAGTTTGTCTACTATGTAGAGTGACTTTTAAAACAAATAGCCAATGTGGTTCTTTTGAATGTGGTGTGTAAAGGTAACCTGCTCATAATGTTCGAGAAGTAAAAATGTGTCTCTTTCATCTATCCATAGGTTCGTGGAGTCTAGTTGAATCAAACCACTCTTGTCCCACCTCGCTATCATTTTTCTTCTAGCAATGACTACTTTGAACTACTTTACATCAAATAGAAAGTAGTCAAACCTCCTGAATGATAGCTTCAAGATATCCTAGATCACTCCGCAATACTCGAGTTGGACTTCTTGGGCATTTCTGTTTGTATGTACATGTGCGTGTATGTGTGTATGTGTATATGCGTGTGTGTCTTTCTCTCTCTTTCTCTCTCTTTCTTTCTCTCTCTTTCTGTCTCTCTCTTCCCTCTTTCTCTATGCTCTCTTTCTCTCTATCTTTAAATCTCTCTATGCTTTCTTTCTCTCTATCTTTAAATCTCTCTATGCTCTCTCTCTTCATCCCCTCTTTCTATGATATCTCTCTACATCTCTCTCTCTCTCTCCCTCCCAAATGCTAACCGAAATTTCATTACATTTCAAATTTTTTCTCTCTCTTTCCCTCTCTCTCTATATCTCTCTACTCTCTCTCTCTGTCTCTCTCTCCCCCTCTCTCTCTCTCTCCTTCTCTCTCCTTCTCAATCTCCTTCTCTCTCTCTCTCCCTCTCTCTCTCCTTCTCTCTCCTTCTCAATCTCCTTCTCTCTGTTTATATATATATATATATATATATATCAAATGCCAACAAAATTTCATGACATGTCAATTTTTACTCCCTCTCTCTCTATTCAAACATATATGTGTATATGTGTGTGTATATATGTGTATGTTTGTGTCTCTATGTGTGTGTGTGTGTGTTTATATATGTGTGTGTATATGTGTGTGTATGTATGCATGTGTGTGTATATGTGTGTATGGATGTGTATGTATAGTGTGTATGTGTGTGTATATGTGTATGTGTGTGATTTATGTGTGTGTATGCATACATGTATGTATGTGTATGTGTGTGTATGCATGTGTGTATGTATGTATGCATGTCAGTGTATGTGTGTGTATGTATATGTATATGTGTATGTGTGTATGTATATGTGTCTATATGTGTATGTGTGTGTATGTGTGTGTATGCATGTGTATATATATATGTGTGTATGTGACTTTATGTGTATGTGAATGTATGTATATGTGTGTGTATGTGTGTATGTATGTACACATATACTTGTGTATGCATGTGCGTGTATGTATGCATGTGATTGTATGTGTGTGTGTATGTGTGTGTATGTGTATGTGTGTGTATGTACATGTGTGTGTATGTGTATATGTGTGTGTCTATGTGTGTGTCTATGTGTGTGTATGTGTATATGTGTGTGTCTATGTGTGTGTATGTGTATGTCTCTATGTGTGTGTATGTATATGTGTGTGTATGTGTATGTGTGTGTATGCATGTGTATGTGACTCTATGTGTGTGTATATGTGTATGCATGTGTGTATTCATGTGTGTATGTGTGTGTGTATATGTGTATGTTTGTGTCTCTGTGTGTGTATATATGTGTGTGTATGCGTGTGTATGTATGCATGTGTGTGTATATGTGTGTATGGATGTGTATGTATAGTGTGTATGTGTGTGATGTATGTGTGTGTATGCATATGTGTATGTATGTGTATGTGTGTGTATGCATGTGTGTATGTATGTATGCATGTGTGTATGTATGCATGTGAGTGTATGTGTGTGTATTTATATGTATATGTGTATGTGTGTATGTGTGTATGTGTGTATGTGTGTATGTGTGTATGTGTGTGTGTGTATGTGTGTATGTATATGTGTCTATATGTGTATGTGTGTGTATGCATGTGTATATATATATGTGTGTATGTGACTTTATGTGTATGTGTATGTGTATGTGTATGTATGTATATGTGTGTGTATGTGTGTATGTATGTACACATATACTTGTGTATGCATGTGTGTGTATGTATGCATGTGATTATATGTGTGTGTATGTGTATGTGTGTGTATGTACATGTGTGTGTATGTGTATATGTGTGTGTATGTAAGTATGTGTGTGTCTATGTATGTCTCTATGTGTGTGTATGTGTGTGTATGTGTGTGTATGTGTGTGTATGTGTGTGTATGTATGCATGTGTATGTGACTCTATGTGTGTGTATATGTGTATGCATGTGTGTATTCATGTGTGTATGCATATGTATGTGTATCTGTAAATGTATGTATGCATGTGTGTATGTATGTATGCATATGCATGTGTATACATGCATTTTGTATGCATGTGGGAATGTATGCATGTATGTGTATATATGTATTTGTGTGTCTATGTGTGTATGGACATAGATCACTCATATCGATGTAACTCCGCAACACTCGTCACGCATGCACAATTCGCGTCCTCACCTCTAGTCAAACAAAAAAGTGCTGCCAAAAAGCTTCTATAAAACAAAATGAAATCGAATTTGGGAAACCCTTAAAACAATAAGGAATAGAGAGAGAGAGAGAGGATGAGGGAGTGCATCCCTTACCAAGAAGCAAAGGGAGGGGGAGGGGTCAAAGTGTAGGTGAGATGGAGGGGAGGTATGCGTGTACTTGAGTTAAAAAAAGGTGAGATAGAGTCAGCTTTCACGATTGGGTTCAAAAAAAGGGGAGTCGCTTTTCAACCATTTATTAAATGCGATGTCGGAATACGTGCTAGTATAACCATCCAAAGAATCATTAGAATAAGCATTGGCATGTGCTTGTGTAATACTGGCACTTATACCGAGGATTATTATGGTAATTATGCTGACGCGTATTTCGATGGCTTTTTCAGAGTTAACATATCGATCAAATACTTTTTCGATCAAAAATAATTCGGTCGAATATTGATTTATAAAAGAATAGGCTTAGAGTCATTTTTCATAAGAGTTACTTTGTTTCTTACAAAGTACAGTGTCGTACAAAGAACAAGTGAACCAGAGAAGGTTTGAGAAGGTGCTAATAAGTGAACTAGAACTTTCTAGGTGTTTAGATGGCTTTGTCTTGTAGACTTATTAGCACCTTCTCAGAACCTTGAATTTTAGAGGGATCCAATGAAGTTTCATTCGATAGTATATGTGTGTGCATATGAGTGTATAATTGTGAATGAAAATCTATTGTGATTGTTTGACTCAACATTGATACTTACTTCACCATAGTATGTGTAAGTGTATGTGCATATGATTGAGAATTTGGAATCTATTGTGATTGTCTGACTCAACATGGATTCTTACTTCACAATAGTATGTGTAATTGTATGTGCATATGATTGAGAATTTAAAATCTATTGTGATTGTCTGACTCAACATTGATTCTTACTTCACAATAGTATGTGGAAGTGTATGTGCATATGATTGAGAATTTAAAATCTATTGTGATTGAATGATTGGACATTGATTCTTACTTCATAACAATATGTGTAAATGTATGTGTGTGTATGATTGAGAATAAAACTATTGTGATTGTTTGACTCAACAATGATTTTTACTTCACAATAGTATGTGTGATTGTATGTGGGTGTATGATTGAGAATTAAAGTCTATTGTAATTTTTTGGCTCAATATTTATTGTTATTTCACAATAGTATGTGTAATTGTTTGTGTGTGTATACAGTATGATTGAGAATTAAAATCTATTGTAAATGTTTGACTTAACATTGATTCTTACTTCACAATAGTATGTGTAACTGTATGCGTCTGTATAATTGAAAATTAAAATCTATTGTGATTGTTTGATGCAATATTGATTCTTATTTCACAATGGTATGTGTAATTGTATGTGTGTGTATGATTGAGAATTAAAATCTATATTGATTTTTTGACTCGACATTGATCCTTACTTCACAATTGTATGCATGTGTATGATTGAGTTTTAATAGATAGAAAATGTAAATACATAAATTAATAGATTTAAAAACTTTAAGAGAGATTTAGAGTATTTTTTATACATTTTAAGATATGTATTTAGTGGAATGTATATTTTATTTGATATTGATTTATGTTGTCATTTTGTAGATATAAAGTCTTCATAAAGCAAGCACTATGGGAAAGGGAAAAGAATGATCATGTGTGATTATTCATCGAGAGGGTAAAATAGTCTCCACAATACAATGCAAATGTTGTGGATATCATTATGTAGGAAATGCAACTCAGACAAAAGAGCATCTTTTTAGTACAGGTAATAATGTGGCAGGATGCTCTAATCTAGACAGTGATATATCGGTACACTTTGCAAGTTATGTAAATAAATGTAAATCTCAAGGTATCACATAAAAAAGATTCAAAAGCATGAGTAGTTCACAACACTTTCAGAGTAGTCCATGTGTAAAGCAAGAACAAGTAGATGCATCAATGACAATAGAGGATCCTCATGATATTTCTACTCAAGTATCTCAAACTATTTTTGAGAATAATCAAGATATATGTACTCCATTTTCTTTAGCTGTGTCAAAAAAGAGTGGACTCGGTGAATGTAGTAAAAACACTGGATCTAATAATGTGTCACCATGCTTTTTTCATACTAACTCGCATAAAACAATACCTATAGCTTTTGAAAAGCAAGATTGTCTCGAGATTCATCTTAAATGGGCTCAAACATTTTTGGCATGTGGGATTCTTTTCAATGTTATTCGTAATCTTATTTTCAAAAATGCTTTGATGTCAACTACATGAAAAGGATTCACCATGCCAAATTACAATAAAATGCGAACAGAGTATGTAGATAAAGTGAAAAAAAGTATTGAAGCTATTTTAAAGCGAATAGTGCTTGATCATGTACCCATCTATGGATGTACAATAGCATTGAATGGATGGACAAGTTGTAAGAAGAAGCCATTGATTAATTTCATGGTTATATGTCCAAAGGGAGGCATGTTTTTGGAATTTGTTGATACTTATCTTAAAGAGAAAAGTTTAACTTTTCTTGTAAAGATATATGAACATGCTATATGGTGTGTGGATGGTCCGAAGAATATGACTTCCATAGTGATTGATAATGCATCTAATTTTTGAAGTGTTGGAATTGCAATTCAAAACAAGTATGAAGACATTACTTGGGTTCCATGCGCAACTCATACACTAAGTCTATTATTGAAATATATAGATAGATTATCTTTCATACACTAGGTTTATTATTGAAATATATAGGTAGATTATCTTTCATTAAAAAAGTTTTATTAGATGCAAATAATGTGGTCAAATTTATTAGACAACATCAATTTTCATATTTGCTCTTTTGTTTAAAATCTCCCAATAAAGCACTTCAGATCTTTTGTGCTACATGATTTGCAGCTGCCTATATTGTGGTCAATGGATTATTGGAAGTCAAGCCAGCTCTTGTAGAAATGATTGCTGATCAAAGATAGGAGGCATGGCTAGAGAAGTATCCTTCGTATCAAGTTGCAGTTTTGAAGTGTACATCTCTAATATAGTCACAAAATTTTTGGTGTAATCTTGAAAAAATCATCGGTATCACTAAACCTTTTGTGGAACTTTTATGAATTGTTGATACTGATAAGTTTGTGATAGGAAAAGTTTATTGGATTATGTTAGAAGCTATTCAAAAAGTGAAAGACTTTAATCAATTCTCATTACGAGAAAAAACACAGATTATATCATTAGCAAAGAAAAGATGGATGCAAATACATACTCATTTACATGGAACAATGTTTTTTTTGGATCCCACATTTGAACTCAATGTTCAAGCATCAAACAAAGAAGTCATGGCAACTTTCAAAACCACATGTCAGTTATTACTTCTAGGTACAGATGGTCAAGATGCATTCCACTAGAGAGTAGCTTATGTAAATCGAGAAGTATTTTTTGAAGATTTATGGCACATTGAAGCGATTCAAAAGCATCCACCTCCTATATGGTGGAAAGAGTATGGAGGTGAAGCAGTGGAGTTGTAAAATATAGCTATGAGAGTCTGCAAATTAAGCATTATGCTAAGACAAAATCCTTTGAGATTCAGCATGATCAAGGTCATTATTCACATCTGTCATTCTTGCCATGTTTTACTTTGAAATCTGCAAAACAAAAACATTAATTTTACCGCAAAAGAATCCACATAACTCAAATGAATCCATATCATTCAATGTACATAATTCAAATGATGCCACTTCATTTAATCCACATAGTTCAAATGATGCCACTTCATTTAATCCCCATAATTCAAATTATACCACTTCATTTAATTCACATAATTCAAATGATATCACTTCATTTAATCCACATAATTCAGATGATACCACTTCATTTAAAACACTTAACTCACATGATATCACTTCATTTAATCCGTTTAACTGAAATGATGCCACTTCATTTAATCCACATCATTTAATCCACATATTACAAATGATTCCACTTCATTTAATCCACATAATTCAAATGATACCACTTCATTTAATCCACTTAACTCAAATGATACCAATTCATTTAATCCACTTAACTCAAATGATAAGACTTCACTTAATCCACAATAATTTAAAATCCACATCATTTAATCCACGTATTATAAATGATTCCACTTCATTTAATCCACATAATTCAAATGATACCACTTCATTTAATCTGCTTAACTCAAAAGATACCACTTAATTTAATCCACATAATTCAAATGAATCCACAACATTTACTCCAATTAATGCAAATGAATCTATACCATTTAATCCACATAGTTCAGATGAACACAGATCATTTTTAATCGTCTTAATCCATCCGTTATGGATATCTTTAAACCATATCAAGTTAGATTCGAGAATACTCTAAGTAGTTCATGTGCGTCTACTCTTTTTTATACATCTTTATTAGAAGCTAGTTCTCTAAGTTGAAAATGAGACATGGGCTTTTGATATGATGCCTAGCTAATCCAAGTGGATAGATAACTCCACTATGCAACATATAAAATTGTGGCTTCATTCATGACTTTGTTCTCTCGTGTCTGTATGTGGGCACCACGTAATTTGAATAACTTTCCAGAAAATATTTCATTGATGAATCTCAGATGGGTTATTATAACTTTATGGATCATTCCATATTATCCATCCCCCACGAGAGCTGCATCTTTGAAATGAATAGATGAATATGGGAGCAAAAAAAGATCATTTGATGTTTGATCTCCCATATTCACATGTATATCTCATGTATTTGAATCTACCGATGGTCTCTCTCCCTGTTCAATTGTGGAAGGTCTCACTCGCTTTCCTCTCTTCATTGTTTGATAATGTAAATTGACAAATTTGATTTTGTCGATGAATCCAGACATTGTGCTAGTATCCAATGTTGATGGCTCTACTACTTTGATGATCTCTCCAAATATTCAAGTGAGCTCTTTGAACATTTTCTCATCTAATACCTATGCTCCACCTATCATACTGCCAAATTTATCTTCAATATTGATATATGGTGTTCTAGATAATTGTTCAATGAACTCTTTGTAATTAAATATCTCCTGCTAGAGTAATTTGATCTTTTCTCATTCCATACATGTAGGAGCACACAAAATCTTCCAAATTTTTTTGCTTGTGCTTATGTATTTTAATACAATATGCATGATACAATGAACATAACAATCAAATAAACAATAAATAAAAATTAGATCAATGCCTGAATAGTATGGTGAGGAAAGGGCTCTATGAAAGAAATGGTAGTAGTAGAGCTCTATAGACTAGCAAATATGCAAGTGCAGAATGAGCTTTTCAATCGAATGTAAATATATATATATTTTTGCTTAAAAACAACTTTTCGATCGAAAATGTTCTCGATTGAAATTTTCTTTGATTGAAAGTGCTTTCGATCAGAAGTGGTGTCCGTATCCATTGTTTTTTTTGTTGTTTATTCGGATAATCATGAATAAAACGAACATATTTGGTATTTTTCAATTATTTGATCGAATACATGCAACTTAGGTCACCACCCCCACCACCATTACCACCGCCACCACCGCCACCACCACTACCACCACCACCACCTCATCACTATCAACACTAGTGTCATGATCACAATCGTCAAAGTGAAGTTGAGTAGACTAGAGCATCATGTTCACAACTTTATGCGATATAGTATTGATTTTTAATTACAAAAAATCAAATATTTTGCCACAACACACACAATGATTAGTCCAAGATGCACAATATTTTGGCTTGTTCATATAGAGTGGTCGCACAATTTGTGCTTCCAAATGGACACATCTCATTTGTTAGTGAAAACAAAATTTTATGAATCCACCATTTTATGAGATGACGTTCCCCCCTCAAAACAAGAATGTATCATTCTCGTAATAGATTTTCATTGATTGTTTCCATTGCTCAACCAGCAAATATACACACATATTTTACTTTCTTTCCTACAATTACCACTCTCTATGAATTGGTGACTATGAAACTCAAGAGTGAGTTAGCAAAAATGTGTCGCTCAGTCTCAAGTCACCTTAGGACCAATGTGCTTATTACTATCAAGTTAGAGAAAGCATTTATCGAAGTAATAAGTACGAGATTTCTTAACTTCTTATTCCAATCTTTGAAGTGTAATTGGAACAACAGATGGACAATCAAACTTTCGGAAAAAAAATTCCTAGATCTTTGGTGTAGTGTTAAAAACATTGGAACTTAGATTGTGAGACTCAAAGTTCAAACTCAGATTACATGATATATAACCCTTGGAAAGTGGAAGATTAGGGAAATATTCAAGATGTGTGTGTGACTGTTTTTAAAGAAAGTTTGATCATTGAGATCTACTCTTTCAGATCATTGTATCATTAGCAAAGAAAAGATGGATGCAAATACTACTCATTTACATGGAACAATGTTTTTCTTGGATCCCACATTTCAACTCAATGTTCAAGCATCAAACAAAGAAGTCATGGCAAATTTGAAAACCACATGTCAGTTATTACTTCTAGCTACAAATGGTCGAGATGCATTCCACCAGAGAGTAGCTTATGTAAATCCAGAAGGATTTTTTGGAGATTTATGGCACATTGAAGTGATTCAAAAGCATCCACCTCCTATCTGGTGGAAAGAGTATGGAGGTGAGGCAGTGGAGTTGTAAAATGTAGCTATGAGAGTCTGCAAATTGAGCATTATGTTAAGACAAAATCCTTTGAGATTCAGCATGACCAAGGTCATTATTCACATCTGGCATTTTTGCCATGTTTTACTTTCAAATTTGCAAAACAAAAACACTAATTTTACCTCAAGAGAATCCACATAACTCAAATGAATCCATCATTCAATCTACATAATTCAAATGATGCCACTTTATTTAATCCACATAGTTCAAATGATACCACTTCATTTAATCCTCATAATTCAAATGATACCACTTCATTTAATCCTCATAATTCAAATGATACCACTTCATTTAATCCACTTAATTCAAATGATACCACTTCATTTAATCTACATAATTCAAATGATACCACTTCATTTAATACACTTAACTCACATGATATCACTTCATTTAATCCGCTTAACTCAAATGATGCCACTTCATTTAATCCACATAATTTTTTTTGAATCACATAATTTAATCCACATATTACAAATGATTCCACTTCATTTAATCCACACAATTTAAATGATACCACTTCATTTAATCCACTTAACTCAAATGATACCAATTCATTGAATCCACTTAACTCAAATGATACCACTTCACTTAATCCACATAATTTAAATGAATCCAAATCATTTAATCCACATATTATAAATGATTCCACTTCATTTAATCCACATAATTCAAATGATACCACTTCATTTAATCCACTTAGCTCAAAAGATACCACTTAGTTTAATCCACATAGTTCAAATGAATCCACAACATTAACTCGACTTAATGCAAATAAATCTATATCATTTAATCCACATAGTTCAGATGAATACATATCATTTTCAATATGGACTTAATCCATCCGTCATGGATATCTTTAAACCATATCAGGTTGGATTCGAGAATACTCTAAGTAGTTCATGTGCGTCTACTCTTTTTGATACATCTCTATTAGAAGCTAGTTCTAAAGCATATTTGAGCTTGTGAATCCTATTTATATCAATGTGATAACTTTTTAAATATATATATTTCAAGAGTTTCAATAGGAGTATTGAAATCATAAATGTCTCCTGACTTTTATTGAAAGGTGGAGGGCTAGTGGATATACATTCAGATGCAATCCACCAGTACTTTTGACTACACTCATTTCTAGTCGATATTTCCAAATCAGGTAGCTTCGGAAAACTTTTTTTGTTGGTAAATATGTTGCTCTACCAAAATCACATAATCCAATATAAGCACGCTCAGATTCAAAATGCAACAAAATGTTTCCTGGATGGAGATCATTGTGAGAAATATTACAAGTGTGTAAAATTGATATTGTTTGCAACAATCCATTGATTAGCTTCCAAATGTTTGTCTTCACAGTTTTTTTGTCTCCTTCTGTGTCTTTAATACCTTTGCTTCATGGTACATTTAAGTACTCTTTTTTCATTTTCTCGAGCCACATGTCTAATGTACTACCATTCCACAATTTGAAAATGAGACATGGGCTTTTGCTATGATGCCTAGCTAATCCAAGTGGATAGATAACTCCACTATGCAACAGATAAAATTGTGGCTTCATTCATGACTTTGTTCTCTCGTGTCTGTATGTGGGCACCACGTAATTTGAATAACTTTGCAGAAAATATTTCATTGATGAATCTCAGGTGGGTTATTATAACTTTATGGATCATTCCATATTATCCATCCCCCACGAGAGCTGCATCTTTGAAATGAATAGATGAATATGGGAGCAAAAAAAGATTATTTGATGTTTGATCGCCCATATTCACATGTATATCTCATGTATTTGAATCTACCGATGGTCTCTCTCCCTGTTCAATCGTGGAAGGTCTCACTCACTTTCCTCTCTTCATTGTCTGATAATGTAAATTGACAAATTTGATTTTGTCGATGAATCCAGACATTGTGCTAGTATCCAATGTTGATGGCTCTACTACTTTGATGATCTCTCCAAAGATTTGAGTGAGCTCTTTGGACATTTTCTCATCTAAAACCTATGCTCCACCTATCATACTGCCAAATTTATCTTCAATATTGATATATGGTGTTCTAGATAATTGTTCAATGAAATCTTTGTAATTAGATATATCTTGCTAGAGTAATTTGATCTTCTCTCATTCCATACATGTAGGAGCACACAATATCTTCCAGATTTTTTTGCTCGTGCTTATGTATTTTAATACAATATGCATGATACAATGAACATAACAATCAAATAAACAATAAATAAAAATTAGATCAATGCCTGAATAGTATGGTGAGGAAAGGGCTCTATGAAAGAAATGGTAGTAGTAGAGCTCTATAGACTAGCAAATACGCAAGTGCAGAATGAGCTTTTCAATCGAATGTAAAAGTATATATATTTTTGCTTAGAAACAACTTTTCGATCGAAATGTTCTCGATTGAAAAAAATTTTGATCGAAAGTGCTTTCGATCAGAAGTGTGTCCATATCCATTGTTTTTTTTGTTGTTTATTCGGATAATCATGAATAAAAAGAACATATTCGGTATTTTTCAATTATTCGATCGAATACATGCAACTTAGGTCACCATCCCCACCACCATTACCACCACCACCACCACCACTACCACCACCTCATCACTATCAACACTAGTGTCATGATCACAATCGTCAAGGTGAAGTTGAGTAGACTAGAGCATCATGTTCACAACTTTATGCGATATAGTATTGATTTTTAATTACAAAAAATCAACTATTTTGCCACAACACACACAATGATTAGTCCAAGATGCACAATATTTTGGTCTGTTCATATAGAGTGGTCGCACAATTTGTGCTTCCAAATGGACACATCTCATTTGTTAGTGAAAACAAAATTTTATGAATCCACCATTTTATGAGATGACCTTCCCCCCTCAAAACAAGAATGTATCATTCTCATAATAGATTTTCATTGATTGTTTCCATTGCTCAACCAGCAAATATACACACATATTTTACTTTCTTGCCTACAATTACCATTCTCTATGAATTGGTAACTATGAAACTCAAGAGTGAGTTAGCAAAAATGTGTCGCTTAGCTTCAAGTCACCTTAGCACCAATGTGCTTATTAATCAAGTTAGAGAAAGCATTTATCGAAGTAATAAGTACGAGATTTCTTAACTTCTTATTCCAATCTTTGAAGTGTAATTGGAACAACAGGTCAACAATCAAACTTTCGGAATAAAAGATTCCTCGATCTTTGGTGTAGTGTTAAAAACATTGGAACTTAGATTGTGAGACTCAAAGTTCAAACTCAGATTACATAACATATAACCCTTGGAAAGTGGAAGATTAGGGAAATATTCAAGATGTGTGTGTGAGTGTTTTTAAAGAAAGTTTGATCATTGAGATCTACTCTTTCAGAGAAGCTTGAACTAGTTTGGAGATACAAGTGATGGAAGACATAACACCTATGGGACCCTTTATATCTCAAAAAGCAAAGGTTAGATGCTTGACACTATCACAATATAGAGTTTGAAGACCTATTAAAGTGGAGATGGAGAAGAAACAACTCTAAGATCATACGGGATAATTAATTTGAATTGGATAACCCAAAAACTCAATATTTGTCTTCGAAAGGAGCTAGTTTTAACATCTCACCATCATCTAAATGGTGGTAAAGAGTGTGCAATGACAACCCACAAGAGTTGAATTCTCGCCTCTAACCTTGTGAGGCAAAGGACCCACGCAAGTCATGTACACACGCTCAATTTTTAACCCTCTTATGGAACGCGGGTGATTTCAAATTCGAGAGACGACATGTTACATTGACGTGCATTCAGCTGCGTGCCGTATTTTGTTTATCAGTCGGATGTTTTGATTAGACTGAACCACGAGTGATCATGAGCATCTTCTTCTGAAGCGTCTCGTGATGGCGATGGTCGTCAGCAGGTTCGCGCTTCTCCGGCTGGCGCGGCCGAATTCCTTGCATTCCTACGCGCTAAGTTCATCGCCCTCATTATCCAAACCGAAAGAATGCCAACGCCCGACGTCGCCGGCACCGCTGTTTCTTGTGCGATGCATGTCCAGTGAGTCCGCCGATGCTCCCCGAGTGCCAGCTAGACTTGCCCAGGCCCGCCAACTACTCGAGGAATCTGAGCAACGAAGTGCTGAGACTATCGAGGAGGTTCCAAAGGTCTCTCTAGGTGCCACTATCTCATAGCTTACTGCACATCTTCGTGTGTTGAAATGGTGGGTTTTGTATCAACGTGGGCTGTGCATGTCCACGTCTTGCCATAGTTGTACACTCGCGCTCTCTATCTGTCATTTTGTTTCTCTCTTTTTCACAAATACACAATTGTACGCACTATTAGAGCGAGGCATTTCTTTTCGGCATGACGCATGATTTGATGATACCTGCGGTTATAATAAAAAGTTCAACATTTATTAGACGTTGGCTTATGATTCTATCAAAAAAAGAGTAGAAAATACAAAGTACTATAGGTCATATGCTATTACATTGGACTATGTCCCATGCATAGCTAAAAAAGTCGCAATCTCATGTCGAAAAAAGTTTAAATTGTCTGGTATAAATTTTATCGGATCCGCCCTCTGTTTGGCATCTTTATATTTCCCCAGAATCGTAATTTACATTTTGTTATCGCATTTCGTAAAGATAGCTTCATCATTACTTTGTATTTAATATGTAATGGTTTATTTTCTCTTATTAAAAATAATAGCTTTTCCTTAAAAAAAAATTCCCCCCCTTTCATTGAAAATGGTTGATAGGTGGGTATTGGATGGGAGATTTACCAATTCCAATGCGACACGTAGAATGGTGAATCTTCATACGTGGATGTGCTGACACACAGTTACACAAATCTGATAGTTACTCTGTGTTTTCTCAGAGTTAAGACCCGATGCTATGCACACTTTAATCAACAATATAATGTTCCTAACTTGATTGAGTCACTGAAAATGGATATGACAACAAGAAGAAACAGTAATCTCAATATAGACTACTTGACTGTCTACTCTGCCAAACTAGGTGCAGAGATAGGCTAATCAGAGTTTGGGTTGTAAGCAGGGAAGGGGCTTGCTACCTTGATGTTGACTCACACCCTAAGTGAATGAGTATGATGAAAATATTTACGGGAGTATTCTTCCATGAGTCTAGCAACTTACTCAAATTTACAAGGAGTAAGAGCTAGAAGCTAGATAATCTTTTTATTTAAGATTTAGTGATTGATTTTAATTCAATTATAGAGGTAAATGGCCTGAGTGGTTGGAATTTGTGGCTCTTTAAGTCCGTTTTGATTGGTCCAATATAACCTTTTACTTATGTGCCCTTAGCTCCTAAGGTTGGGGCTTGCATTTCAATGCTCCCCCTCAAACTGACCTTTCTCATCCACACTCCCCTCCTAATAATTGTTTGAACTTTAAAAGTTTGTTGAAGATTAATGCCTCCATAAACATATTTGCATATTGGGCCTTGGTATTTATGTGATTAACTTGCACATCCTTGGATAACACATTTTTGGGTAGCACTTTCTTTCTCATGAAATGATGTTGAGCTTTTATATGCCCCTTGCATGAAACATGGGATTAGAAGATAAGTAAAGATAGCACTTTCTTTCTCATGAAATGATGTTGAACTTTTATATGCTTGCCCCTTGCATGAAACATGGGATTAGAAGATAAGTAAAGACTGTTTAAACTATCGTAGTAGATTATAATCCCTTTGACTTGTAAATTAAATCATCAAAGAGCTTTTCAAACCATATAACCTCACATGTGCTAATGCTATTTTTTCAACCTTATTGCTTAGTGAAAGACAATACAACTAAGGAATGCTTGTTTCGATGTAAAGACACAAATTTGGATCCTAGCATAAGTGTATAGCCACTTGTGTTCCTCCTATCTTCCTTTGATCATGGCCAGGCTGCATGTAAGAAAGCTTTAACTTGCATATCATTATCAAAGGGATAGAAGAAGTCTCCACTTACAATACCCGTTAAGTATCATAGTATCCTTTTTGCCTCATGAAGATAAAGGACTCTAGGCTCATGCACACATTACAAAAGGAGTTCATATTGCAAATGACACCTCTTGTCTTGTCATTTTTGCTTTGATAGAGATTCTCTAACTCCAATCAAGTTTGGTGAGAGGTTCTACATGACTTGATTTGAGGAATAATATGCCTCTTGACTTCCATAGCAATAAATGAGTGTGTTTGTGCATCACCAGAATCCCATTTGGACTCCTTTTCTATAGGAATAACTTGATGGTTTCTCTGACTATGAATGATGAGAGGATCTCTTCTTTATCTTCTTCAATAACCTCTTGTTGAGCAAAGATTGGTGCAATAGTTTGCTTTGATGATGAAGCCATGTCTTCTATAGCTTGGCTTGGCTTGGGCTACTTGCCATTGACAATATTCCATAAGACCTTGAAACTAACAATTTCATCATCATAAAACTCCATATTGTAATAATTAGACATTCCATCAAGGCTCAATCTTGTCTTCTTGTTCCAATCTCTCTCTATAGTCACTCATCTTGAGTGCAAGGATGTATGTCCACTATGCTCTGATACCAAATGGTAGGCCCAACTAATAAATAGAGGTTAATCAAGGATCTTTCCAACACTTACACACCTTGTCTAAATCAAATGAGATCAATGATAATAGAATAAAGAGAAGACAAATTTAAAATTGGAGAAGCTGAATGCTACTACACACTAATTAAATGCAAAATGTCAATTACAATGTGTGTAATGATACAAAACTGAATGTAGGTTTAATGACAAGGGTTATCAATACAAAATGTAGAGAGAGAGAGTGTCTATGAGGTATTATGTGATAGAATGTGCGATAAGTGTGTAAACTGTTCAAAACAGTTATTACAGCAAACCTTAATCTGAAATTAGGTCTTCTTTGATGTCGAGCATCAGCTATGAAACCTTCTCGCATTGAAGTAGTAGATAAAGACTTGGTACAATAGCAACATTTGAAGAAACCATAAATTAAGAAGCTTATACTCACAAAATCATGCACATCAAGAGAGTGTAAAGAAGATGATGGGTAGGCTGCCAAAAACTCCTTCAAAACTGCATATATTCTTCCAAGCGTCCTCCTGGCTCAAAACCCTAGAGCTTGTAAGCTTGTAAGCTTGTAGATTGATGATTCAATGAGGCCTCAAGCTCGCCCTTATATAGATTTTGGGAGCTCCACGATAATCTGGCCTAAAAGCAACACAAAAAGTAATAAAAGCATAAAGCTTTATTGATTTTTGTGTCAATTTTATCGAATGCTTTACTTTTGTTTTTCATACGTTAAATCGTGCTTTTTAATTTAGTTTTATAATTGATTGATTATGCACCATAGGATTACGTGCTTTTTAGAGATTAAATCTCAGCCATTCCTTCAATATGAGTGAAAAGCACTTTGAAAAGTAGAATTAGGGTTTGACTTTTGATCGACTTTTTGATGTTAGATGGTGCAATGCTATATAATATTAGAAAGCTCTCAAAGAGTACTATCCAATGAGTCAATAATAATAGTTGACCATTTTTGATCAAAATTTGACTAAGTCCCAAAAGTTAGGGTTGCTGGTTTTTTGTCAGTTTTACGGCATTCTGACATTGTTTTCCAACATTTGGATGGGTCTTGTGCTTTTTGATTTATCTCATGCTTGTATGTATTGTACCTTGATCCAAGGGGTTAGGTATTTCTACAAAATTTTATGTATGAGCTTTCCCTAGAAGGTAACCATATAAGTGCATTTAGATGCATTTAGGGCAAGGCAAGCTAGGGCTATGCACTGTATACATGCATACATATTATCTTGGTTCTAAGGTCATGATATTGGATAACTAGCATTAGTATGGACTCTTAAGAGACTATTCCTAGAAGCACCACTGCCTAACGACCAAATAACAAATCTTTTCAAAGAAAAATCATAAAAAAATTATGGAGAACACAAAGTCTTCATCATAATCTATGGTTCTTCAACTCTAAACTTGTTTTTCTTTAGATGAATCATCCTCATCATCTATTGTGTTTTGAGAATCTTTTTTTCTGCTTCACTAACCTAAGTTTGCCCTCACTAATATATTGGTCATGTCTCTTATAGTAGAAATAATTATTACGTTTCATATAGGCTTTCTTTTTCTTAGACTTAAAATCTTCAAAATTATTGAGACTTTTAAGGTTTTGATCAACAGATTAGGGTTCGACTTTTGAGGTCGATATTAAGGTTTTGGGCAATTGTTATATACAACTGGATTGCTGATTTCAAGTAATGTACAAATATATGATTTATTTTTAGAAACTTGAAATCACGTTTTCGATCATTTTATGATATTTTTGACTTAATCCTATAATCGACCTATGATACAAACTAATAATCATGTCCATGATATATACAATGATTTTAATGTATCTAAGCTAAATATGTCTAATTAAGGTTTTCAATTGATCATTTCATATAATAATATCATATGGGAATCATCCCTACGGCATTAGCACACATGGGCTTTCATATGAGTGCCATGTGGCACTCATGTGAGGACCCCTTGGGTGATTCCACTTAGAGGAAGTGAAGGAGAGAGATAAGGATATGGTATGTGGCAGGACGGCATATTCGATATAATCTTTCATATGGTTTTTGTATGGGGACATGCCATTACCTTCCTCATAACCATCGATTATTTGTAGAGAGTACCAAAGGTAGGAGTGATCCTTGAGGACTAATGATAGCATAACATATTATCCCATATTGATTGTATTGGAACATGACAAGCACGTGTGACAGTAGCTAGAGGACAATCATCGTTCACACATGAGACAACATAGGCCCACCCATGCATGCTTAAGAGCTTCGCTCCCTCCCTCTTATTCTCCTCTCTTGAGTGATTGATATATGAGCTCAAATCACCTCTCACTGCCTCGACTTGGTGAATCTTCTTCATATGTGGGATATTAGCAGAGTTGTGCACACATCCATGATGGATCGAGAAGAAAGAGGACCATAAGGTACCCATACTCAAGTACATATCACATTCCAATTCGGCATAAATCTCTTTTTGGGGAGGAATATAGAAGGTTTTTTGAAGGAGATTGGAGAAACCAATCATATGGAGACGTAGATTTGAGCTTGGACTATCACATGGCACACAAAATTCACAAGCCACCTATGTCTTTATGAGGCTTTGAAGCTCTCCAAGACACGCTTCGGTCATTTTCTTTATCCTTCTCTTCATCACTCGCCTACGACTACCTATCCACATTTGGAAGGCCATATCCTCTCATTTAGGACCCCATTTCATGTGATTCTTAGCTTGAATTGAAGCTCTTCTAATGAGCTTTACAAGATACCAAGCACATTGGCTTTGGACAACTTTTATCGGGTTGGAATGTGTTTGGAAGTTCTTGGTAGAAGATAATGCTGTGACTCCCTTGAACCCACCCCATGTACTCTATGTTACATGGTCCTTTCTGTGTGTTGTTTCCCCATATCCTTCCCCTTAAGAAGTCTCATATGAGATCATCTCAAAGGTGGGAAACCGTGTGAGTGGTGCCTACTATCTCGCATACACACTCAACACTCAACTTTCAAACTATCACTCCCATGACATGTAACATCATCAAAATGAGCTAAGTCCATACGATGTATCCTCTATGGAGTAATTGTATAAAAATCAAGTCTAACGTGCCAAGCTTATAGGCTTGACCATACCATAATGGAGATAATAAACCATAGAATCCTCTGAAATATAAAACAAAGTCCCATAAAAGGTGAATCGAAACCCATCTAGGACTAAATGATAGATTTGCCCTCATACCAATCTAGGTCCTCCTAACCTTGAGTGTACTCACAAGTAATAGTTTAATTTAAACTACCTTGTGGACTATGGAAATCCATAATCCTAGCTCACAAATAAGAATTCCTTGGTAGTAAAATGAGATCTCTACATTCCACTAACCAAGAAGTCTTTCGTTTGTCATCCATTACTTTTGGACTAAGTTCTATTGGAAGAGCATCTATTGGCACTACTGCAAACTCTAATATTTCTCTTACCCTAAGTTTGCCATATGAATGCAAAAGCACTCCCTTGGAGATCCATATAATCCATAAGTACCCATCCTTCTAATTGATGCTCACACATCATCCTCATGATCTAACAACAACTAAGAGTTTGGTACCCCAATAGGTTAGATCTATCCCTATCTCCTAGAAACCCTAAAGAGAGGAGTCATTACTCTACTCCGAGTCTCACTAATGGCAATAACCAGATCATCTCATCTAGTCAAGGTTCATCATTGGAAATAACTTAATTGCTTCTCTCTAGAGTCTCCGTGTGAGATTCAATCTATCCATCATGATTAAATGATCTCCCTCTTGTCTTGATAGAAGAATGCCACTTCTATCTAGACAACCAAAATGAGAAGGTGAAACACTCTCTCTCTCTCTCTCTTTCTAATCTCATCTAAGGAAAAGAGATCTAGTAGTGGAATCTATTCCACTTTCCCTTTCCCTTTGAAAGAGATTGGTTTGAATCCATTTGCTCTACTCATCCATAACTAAGAACATGTATATAAGTTCTCCATATTTTTCCCTTCCAAAATAGCGGAGAATCAAACTCCATGTGAAGGAAAATTATATTGAAAAGTAGAATAAATGAATTCCTTCTAAAATACAGACCAAGAGATGTTTTTCAAACACCTCTTCTCTAAAGGAAAACATACTCTATTCTTCTCATATGTACAAATCATGTTTTCCTTTCCTTTTTCTCTTTCAAAGAACAAGAGCTAAAGTGAGACCGCTAAGATAAAGTGAGATCTCTTCTCGATCTTTGAGCTAAACCCCACTTTCTCCTTCTCTTAAAAGAGAAATTTATGAATTCATTTGCTTCTCTGTTCCATAACTAATGCATAATCCAAATATATTCCTTTTAAGGGTCAAAGCCCTCTGCAAAAAATGGTAAGCAATGATATGGCATGATATTATAATAAATAGATGTGTATCCATACTAAAGAAACTATCTCTGCCAACCATCCTCTGTGCATGGATATATATGATCCATCCACAATAATGGAATCATCCGTCTTGAAAACTGTAAAGTGAGTATGTGATTTCTATGGAGATAAAAGCACCCAGCTCATACTCTATTGGAAGATAAATCTTCCATAAACTATGAATGATAACTCCAAATGCTAAGGAAATGTCTTCTAAGAGCTATTCTCTGATCGAGTGAGACATGTCTCCACGAATGATGAGTCTTTTTCTCCTTGACCATAGAAGAGTACTCAAATGGAAGTGGTTTCCATCGTCCCATACAAGTGGATTCTTCTTCTAACTCATGGTGTCATACCTACACTAAATCGAAGGTATATTCCCCCCCCCCCCCCCCCCCCACACACACACATATATATATATATACATATATATATATATATATATATATATATATATATATATATATATATATATATATATATATATATATACATATATATATATACATACATATATATATATACATACATATATATATATATATATATATATATATATATATATATATATATATATATATATATATATATATATATATATATATATATATATATAATGGAATATGTAGGTGGACTTTAATGAATCCCATATCTCTGAACTAGTTTAGTTTGGTTCTAGTCAACATATGATAGTAGATATCCCTTTCTATTCCAATCTAACTTGTTCCTAGGTACCAAGACTCAATCTAAGTACCTCTCTCTAGATCTCAACATACATATATGTATTTGGTACCCCAAATACTCCTCATTGAGGGAACTATGCTCTAAATCATAGAGCTAGTGCCATGACTATGGCCTTCCTAACTATCACTTGGATCACATTAGCACCCGTCGATGCTCTCTCATGAAACCCATCTCTATGATCCCTTCCAATTGGTTTCCTTAGCACTGTAGCAATAATGCTTCTAGTGAAGCAGTATGACAACCACACAAAGAGATGAGTCTCTTTTTGTTATCAAAGGAACTAATATTGGTAAAGCTTTGATACCAATATTACGAGAAAATCCTTTTTGGCTTAGCTCCATCTCTAGGAGCTCTCGCGAGTTGCTTTCATACACACAGAGATGTATTTAGTTTGCCTCCCAGCCGCCGAGTCCTTCTGTCACTTCCGTCATCTTGGAGAAATGAGTCATAAACTTATTCCCTAGGCCCTCTTGTACCTTACTTTTTAAAAGGTATACTTACAATATGCCAAGTGGCCATCCATGCCACCTCACCAAAGGGCCTAAGGGGTGATTCATACCCCCACTCTCGTATGATGTGACACATCAATGCCAAGGGGACACTCTAAATTTTATTTTTTGATTGGTGAGGACTTGTGTTAGAGCTTGGAAGGTTCCAAATCAGCTTTTGGAGCTCCAAGTTTTCACAAGGAAGTGCACTTTGGTTAAAAAGTTTACTTCCATTTTTGTTTCTCCACACTTATTTACTGCAAAGATGGCACAAAGGGGAGAGGAAATTGTACGAAACATTCCTAAACAAATGGAACAAGCACAAAACTTTGGACAAGAACTTAATGTGAAAGATGTTGAACAAGATGTTGACTTGTATGAAGGGTTTGTAACTCGTAGTCAACATAATGAAATTATAAAAGGAACTCAAAGACTAGAGGCTGTGAAAGGAAGTATGACCTCTTCATTTGAGCAATTAAAAGCTCAAATGATTTCCCCAAAGACCAAGTTTCCTCTTTTGCCTCTTTGAGAGAGGGAGATGAGAAGCCTCTTGGGTCGTCATAAGAGATATGAAATGACTAGCAAAGAAACTAGGTAGTCTAGCAAACTCAAGGCGGAAAGTTTTAAAGAAACTCCATTCACAAAAGACCCAACGCTACCTAATTTCTTGGGGGATGACCGAGAACATGATAAGGATGCGTTCTACACTTATCTCTAAAAATAGATTGACATGCATCAGATTAAGTGCATCCTACCAAAGTATCATGTGCTCGAGGAGAGTTTCTAACAAAAAACCAAGAGGAAAAAAATTAGGATGAGTGGATAGAGGTCACATAGACATATAGGTCTTTATCTGTTTATATATCACATTACAGAGAGATCATACTAAAGTTGAAAGGCCTAGACGATTTTGAGAAAACAAGAGGGGTTGTTACGGGATTAGACAAGGAAGCTAAAAGCTAAGTGAGAAGGATTACCCCTAAAACCTTTGAAGAGGGGATCAAATACACACAAACCTATGAGGACCATAATCGTCCTTAATTCACTCCTATGGAGATGGATTCAATTCAAACTTTGCATAATGGAGGCATAGCTCAACAAATGGAACAAGCACAAAACATTGAACAAGAACTTAATATGAAAGATGTTGAACAAGATGTTGACTTGTATGATGAGTTTATAACACATAGTCAACATAATGAACGTATAGAAGGAACTCAGACTAGAGTTTGTCATAGGAAGTATTACCTCTTCATTTGAGCAATTAAAAGCTCAAATGATTTCCCCAAAGACCCAAATTTTTTGTTATTGCCTTCATTACTACGTATGGGCACTATGAGTTTTTAGTGATGCGATTTGGTCTCACAAATGCGCTTTTCGCATTATGGAACTCATGTCTAGTGCTTAAAGCTTTAAAACCCTATCCAAGACAATTTGTAGTTGACTTTTTGGATGACGTCTTGATCTATAATAGATCAAAAGAAGAACATTTGAAACCCTTGCAAAAAGTATTCCAAGTGTTATGGGAGAATTCTTTCTTTGTTGAGGAGTCAAAGTGGGAATTCTTCAAAATAGAGGTTAGATATCTTGGCCAAATTATTTCCAAAAACAGAATCTAGATTATTTTGATAAAGTATGGACTATTATGGATTGGCCACATCCCAAGGACTTGGAAGAGATTCAAATTTTCCTTGGGTTACGAGGATTCTATAGACGATTCAATAGGAATTATGCAAGATAGCTGAATTGATGATGAAGCAACTTAAAGGGAAAGGAAAAGTTTTCCATCGTGGAGATGAGCAAAGTCAAAATAATAAAGAGAATAGGTAAAGTGGATTACCGACTTTAACTTTCAGAAGATACTAAGCTAGAGGGAGGTTTTATGAGTGCTTTCAAAGCCGTTTTTTCAACTTTTTGTTATATATGCCCCTTGTTTTCGTTTAGAAGGAATTATTTTGATGGTCTACGGTGACAAATTCCTTACACAATAAGAGTAATTTCATGAATTTTAAAATGCTGTTTTTTCCACATATTAGTGTGAGGTATTCCACTGCCATAGAAAATGTAGGCTTTGTTAAGGCATGACATTGGTGTACCCCTTTGCTTTTGGGAGGGCCATTTTGGGTGAAAATCTTTCTAGATTATGTGGGTATTCATTCTTTGCCCTTTTCAATGGGCAAGTAGGTGTTAGGGTCTTCAATTGTGGGCCTTGTTATGTCGTATGAGGGGAGCTATCTTTTAACATATTGTGGATAAGTTTTATAATTGATATAGGATCTTTACATTGTCCTATTAATTTATAGATTTCCAAGATTGGACATGGGGTGAAATGTTTGCAACATCCTTTATGAGATCACATTTCATGTTTTTTTTTTTTTTCCAAATTATGCATGCTAATTTACACTTAGGTAAGGTGGATTGTTTGTACTATAGATGAGGAATTCTTTTTGAAGGAGGGATCGTCTAGTTCTTATTAGTTTTTGAAATTTCTAGGATTGAAAGGTATAAGGTATGTATGCTGTGACAAATCATGTTTTCAAGTGGTCTAGTTCTATCCTATTGTTTTTATTCATTTATTTATTTTCTCATTTTTTCATTTTTTTTCATTTTTTTCAATTTTTCGTTTTTCTTTCTGTTTATTTCTATTTCTATATGTATATTTTGGGATTTATTAGAAACTTAATAACTATTTTCATTTGTTTATTTTTATTCTTTGTTTTTATCTTATTATTATTATTATTTTATAGACTTGTCTTTTTATTTAAATCAATTTCTCTTTTTTGTTTATTTTTGAGTGCAAGACTTTATCATGGCTTAGTTTTCCCTTCACTTTCGAAAGTGATCAAAACTCAGCTCGGTGGCTTTATTAGAAGTCTTTCTAAGAAAGACTCTTTATTTAATTCTATGTCTACTCAGGCACTTGAGTTGGGATATCAGAGTTATATTTATCTAAGATATGCATGATAAGGCTTAACATTTGATACTTCTTGTTTTGTTGAAACGTGGAAGTTGAAGATGTACTCTTTGTTTTGGTTTTCTTATTCTTCTTTTATTTACTTATTTATTGTCTCGTTTTCTATATACATATTTTAAAGCAATTTAATAATCTCTCTCTTTTTAATTATCATTGTTATTTTTTTTGAAATTCTATTTTATTTTTAAAATTTTTTTTTTTGGTTTTGTTTTGTTCTTAAATTTTTTTTGTTTTGTTTTGTTCTTAAAAAAAAACTGATGGCTTTTAGGCCTACAATCAATATAGAAACAAAGAGAAAATAGAGACATAATGGAGAATAGACACATGAAAAAGATGAAAGGAGCCAAGGTCCATATATGTCTATTATATTCCATTTTGAAGTACATGAATTTACAAGATAGCATAAAGATTATGCAACATATACAAGTTGTCCATAACTCCACAATCTCCAAAGTTGAAGATGATCTCCTCTATATAGATAAGCTCCAACCTTCCACATACCTTGTAGATAATGAAGAAAACACATTTTCACCTCTCCAAGTTGAAGGGACCTCCTCTAACACAAGCTCAAGAAGAGAGCACCAAGAGTGATGGTTCTATGTGTCCAAGACCTCTTTATGTAGATTTGATAGTGCCTTGATCAACAAACCTCATAAAGCGAAAAGCTGAATCTTGTAAATCTTGACCGCAAATTGCAGTAGATTTTCCAAGATATCTATTTTTAACTTTTTTATATTAAAATTTTTCAAGTGTCACATGGCCTAATGGTAGCCATTGGCTATTTCTCCAAGCTATGCATGGTAGAGTTTAATTTAGATACTTCTTGGATTGGATGGGTCACAGACATGGAAGTTGAAAATGAATTTTTTGTTTTGTTATTGTTATTATTTAATATATATATATATATATATATATATATATATATATATATATATATATATATATATATATATATATATATATATATATATATATATATATATATATATATATATATATATATCATAGTTACCAGCACGGTTGGAAACGTTCGGTTCGGACCGGTTGGAAACGGAGTTTCCGAGTTTCCAAAAATTTGGAAACGGGAGGAAACGGTAATTGGTAATACATACATACAAAATTCATACATACATACGTACATACACACACACACACACACACACATATATATATATATATATATATATATATATATGTGTGTGTGTGTGTGTATATATATATATATATATATATATATATATATATATATATATATATATATATATATGTGTGTGTGTGTATATATATATATATATATATATATATATATATATATATATATATATATATATATATATATGTGTATGTGTGTGTGTATTTTTACATTTTTATATTTACATTTTTTTAAAATATAGAATTTGTTTATTATTTTTAGTTTTGTTCAATTTGTATTGGTTTTTTTACTTGTTTGTATTTTTCGTGACATATATTGATCTTTTTTTTGGGTTTAATCTCTTCCTTTGGCTGTTAGATTTTTCTTATGTGTTTGTGTTTGTGTTCTATATCTTCACATGAGAGAGATGAAAAGAACCAAGCTCCATATATGTTCATTACGTTCCATGTTGAAGTACAGGAAGTTACAAGATAGCATAGAGAATATGCAAGAGATACAAAGTGTCCATAACTCCACAATCTCCAAAACTGAAGGTGATCTCCTCCAAATAGATAAGCTCCAAGCTTCATCACACCTTGTAGATCATGTAGAAAACACAACTCCAACAAGTTAGCCATTAGATAAAATTTTTTAAATGCCATGTGGCATAATGATAGCCAATGGATCTAATTCTTGAAGTTGTTTCGGACATGGTTGCATTGCAATGCGCGCTTTGCATGCTTTTTTTTTTTTTAAAAGTCCAAAAAATACCCAAAATTATATTTTTCTTCGGGGGGATAAAAAATGATTTAATATCTTGTTCAAAATGTCCAATACATGCAACAAAAAAGCACGGAGAATGAGGAAGACATAAAAAGCTATAAAAGTGTAGAGATTCATTTGTGTATGATTTTCTTTATGGGCCTTATCATCTTGAGATAGCCAGATATTTTGGATTTCCCATGTTCTCCTTCTAATGCACTTATAGAGCTTGGACAAAAGTTTCATACTCGGCATTGGCCCTTCAAATTCAAGGGTACTCTTCTATGGTGATCGATCTGACTACTTAGTATAGACATCATTGGGAATGTTGAATTGTGTAGGGACTAATTTGACTCAATAATCTATACTATATTTGTCCATGTTTGTTCTATACTATACTATATATGTATGTTTGTATGTATATAATTACAAATATGCATGTATGTATGTAATATGCATGTATGCATGTATCTACTTTTATGTATGTACGTATGCATGTATGTATGTATGTATGTATGTATGTATGAATGTATGTATGTATGTATGTATGTATGTATGTATGCATGTATGTATGTAATTTGTATGTATATATGTATCAATGTATGCATGTGTAATACACATATGACATGTCACTTATCTACTTTTAATTCATAATATGTGTGTGTATATTTATTTATGTGTGTTAAAGGATGTACTTCATCATATATTCGCTATAGGAAACTTAGGGTACCAAAATAAAAAAAGAACCACAAAAAAAAAAGTTGTGTTCGCAATGTTTTAGCAACTTTTAGGCTCAAACGTTGCTATGTTGTTAATGAGTTAGAAATGGGTTGCCTTGGGTGTTGCTAACAACCATGGTTTCAGATATTGACATGTGTAGCTGTTGCTTTTCACATTAAAAGTGCTTTTCACTTATAATTCTGAAATTGAGGGTTTGACTTTTGATGCACGTATATATGTCAAATAGCCAAGTGTTATATATCATTGGATAGCTCTTGAGGAATTCTATAAGAATAATTGATAATTTTTGAACATATTTTTACCATTTGCCAAAAATGAGACTATTCTCAGGATCAATTTTGATTAACCTACATGTGGGGTCTCTAGAGGAAGGTTGCCCCAATGACATATTTTCCAACAATTTGTGAATCTTTTGTTGATGTTGTTGTATTTGACAATATATTCATTGATTTTTTTATTTTTCTTCTTTGTTTTTGGATTTTTATTTATTTCTTTATTATTTTATTCTTTTTCTTTCTTTGTATTTTTCATATCTTATGTTGATCTTATTTTTTGTAGTTTCTTGCTTTGGTTGTCGATTTTTTCTTATGTGTTTGTGCTTGTGCTCTTTATCTTGAGTTCATAAGTTTGGATAACTCTGAACTTAAGAAGGTATTTATTCACATCTTGTTTTGTAGTCTTGCATCCAAGTCCTAAGAGGGTGTGTCGAAGTTATGAAAATTTTCTTGATCTTATCCTTGTGTAGTTCTAGTTTTTCCTTGGGCCTCAAATATGAGGCCTGTTTTGTGGTTGTGTGAGGTTTACATCTTCATTAAGGCCAAGGGATTATACAATATGCCTAATCTTGTATGCTTCGTACAAAGGAATTTCCTCGCCTTTTTTGGAAATTTTTGGGTGCCTTCTTCGGGAGCTGCAGTATTTTACAATCTGCAAAGTTATGGAAACTAAAAAGTTGGTCAAGAAGCTTCTTGGTGTACTCATATGTGCATATACCCTTCAATAATGATGTGCAATCACCATAATTAAGAGGTATTTTGCTTTTGGGTGTCCAAGTGGAACTTGACACTAGAGAAGAAGCCATGTAGATTAGGTGGAGTAAAGCCTTCTCACAAAAGGGGCTTTGATGACCTTTTCACTTGCTTCTCTCTCTCTCTCTCTCTCTCTCTCTCCCCCCCCCTCTCTCACCCCCCCCCCTTCTGGTTCTTGTTCTCTCTCTTCCCCTTGGTCCTCTTTCTCTCTCTACTAAGAGTTCTCTTTCTCTATCATGTGCTATTAAATCATTACAGTGCTATATTTATACAATTTGAGGAATATGTTATGTTTTTTTTCTCAATGATGTCCTCTCTCTTATGTACCATTTTTGGAGGCTTTAAGGGGGCAAAGCTTTTCTAATAAGGCTATGGCGATAAATGTCCACACAAGTGCTTTTATATAGGGGTAGTGATTTTTGGTGCAAGAAATTGATGATGTGTCCTTATTACTTAAGCTGACATGTGGCGATTTTCATATCATGCAACATGTTCCATTTTGGCATGCCGCACATGATTTTGTTAGTGCCATGTGTCAAGTTAACTTTCAAATTGAACTTTTCCTGCAATTTATTGGTCCAAAATTAGGATTTAGCTTTTGAGGGTGGAATTAGGTTTTTCACGTATTCTGTTTGGTACCATTGGAAAGCTCTCTTCATATTCTACCCGAATATCTGGTCTATTTCAAAAGTGCCAAACTGATTATTTGACCATTTCTTTGACCAGCTTTGACCTCTGACATAAACTGACCTAAATTACAAACTAATCATAAATGTCAATAACATATACCGATTTGATGATCCTAAACCAATATATAGAATTTAAGTTTGGCCAATTGACAATTTCCCTACAGTTTATGCTTGTTTTGCCTCTCTTGATTGCTGAAATGTCTACATCATGTTGGTTGATGGGCCAATTGTTGGATCATGTCGTGTAACTGTTCGCATTCAAGTTTGAGTTTGTGTTTACTTGTTGCATATACTTTGGGTTGAGCATAAGTGTTTGTTAAATTTATGACAATCCTTTATAGACCTATTACATCAGTTTTTTTGAGGGTTACAGATCATAGAATTCTACCCATTTTACTATTGACATGCTTTATGCTATGAAATATATTGCATTTCTTAGTTGCTCCTATCCCAAGCATTTATAATATGTAGTCATTCGTCTTGGAATATTTGATGTGTTTTTCACTAATAAAGAAACACTATTTCAAAATGCCATGTGATATCTATTATTTTGAGAGTGATGGTTATTGCAGTTCTTCAGTAACTAGTTGATACTGTGTGGAGTTGATGGTAATATATATTGATTGGTGATGCTTCGACATATAGCTGGAATTCCTTTGGTAGGTATATCTGGGCATATGCCAGATTGATCCTAGTATAGACTACTATTTTCCTGTAGTTTTGTGTATCCTAAACTTCATATTTCTATGTATTGTGCTCTTCAATATGCTTCTTACTGAAATGGAAGGACATAATTCTGTTACAGAAAACTAAACCTCAGTATACCTTCTCAAGCATACAATATTTTTTTTTGATTTTAATAGAGCACGTTACAGTCAGTTTTGCAAGAAGTGGAGGACCTGGTGGCCAAAATGTGAACAAAGGTGAGTGATTGTGTCAACCAATTGAAGGAATAGAACTTTTCTCATCCCTAGATCGAAGCTTTCTTAAATATTTTTGTCCTTCATTTGCAGTAAATACAAAAGTAGATATGCGCTTCAAGGTTGAAGAAGCGAATTGGCTACCTCAAAGAATCAAAGAAAAAATCCTACAGAATGTATGAGTCAGCGGTACTTTATATTTTGACAGTCTTTTAAAAAAGCAATATATTGGTTTGTAATTTCCATTGGGATGTATTTATGTCGATGGATTAAAATGCACATGCATATGAACAATATACATGCAAACTATTTTTATTACATTTGTTTATCAAAATAATAATAAAGAAAGAAACACTCCTCTATAGTCCCTGTAATAAATTGGTTAAACAAGAGCAATCCACTATGTGAGTTAACTTTGGATTTTTGTCACAAGTTACATATTGGTATTGCTCATATCCACAAGAATGTCCATCATTGATGTGTTGATACATACATAGTCACCTCATAGCAAAAGGTGGGATAAATTAAAGATGTGGACATTATTATCCCATCCTAAAGTATTGTGATTGACATTAGACATGATTGTCATGATATAATTATAAAAACCGATGGAAAAAATAAACTTTGGTAATTTTTAAATGAATGTGATCTACATCCATGTGAAAACAATAAAATAACTATCTACACACTTTAGATGCCTATATAATATTTTTTTGTATGTGACCAATTTCAGTCATGATAAGTAGGCTCTAATTTTTAGTATTGAACAACTTCAGTCATGTAAAAACATAAAGTGTTTCAAATAAGTTATCATTTTGTGTTGATAGGAAGAAAATTTATTCAACATTTGTTGCATATAAGACCTCTATCTGAAACTGTTTTTTTATTGCTTATTGTAAGCTATCAGGTGCTAAATTAAAATGTTTTTAGAATTTATATCAAAGTATTTGAATCATCGATGCTTTAAGCAAATCATTATGTATGTTCCATATGCTCTTTCATTAGTTTGCATGTTTCTTAATCACCAAAAAGCATAGAGGCTGATCTAAAGGGCCAAAGTTGTGCTTTGGGATTACTTGAGATGATTGAGATGAGGGGAGATAAATCATTCTTTATGGAGCTTTATGGTTCATAACCATAGTTGGACTGAGAGATTTAAATCGCAAGATTTAAATCGAGATTTAATCGTTTAAATCGTTCAGACCTAAATAAAAATCGAGGTTTTTATCCACTCAAAGAGAAATTTATACTTTTCATAAAAACCTTAGATATACATAGATATTTGCATGAATAAAGATAATTACATTGGATCAAGACTCAAGTGCAATGCTAAGGGTAATCTTCCAATTCTGGAGCTTAGACGACAGCGTCGACGATCAAGACCCCCAGTCCGGAGAGCCCGTCCACATCAGAGAGAGATTCAGGCGATTCATGCACGCCATGACATGGAGATACGGAGACGTCAGCAGTGCACCCCTATCGATTTGGACGTTCAGAGCATTTTGAGGATCGCCATGATGCCTTACCCACCGATGCATTATATCCTACACCCACTCCAGGCATTTAGTGGGTTGTGATACCATCGAGCCTCCCCTCCCTATGCATATCATATTTGTATCTCACCCATTGAGCATATAGAGTGCATACCTATAGCACCCCACACCCTTTATGCCAGTTACTATCCACTCCTTTTATACCTGTTTGCGGTACTCACACTTTATTTTCCTTTTGGGATCACAATGGATTGGATCATACTGATGTATATGTTTTGTCTCATAGGCCGATTTTGGCCTCTAATAGACGTTAAAAAGTCTTTCTTTCTTTCTTTCTCTCTCTCTGGGATTCAGGAACGCAGCAAAGAGAGCCAAGTTGCAAGCGCAAGCGGCACTTTCTTCAAAAAAACCGTCGAACGGTTTTACTTCAACCATTAGGTCGCATAAAAAAATCGAAAAAAAAAAATCGTTAAAATTGTATAAAAATCGTGCAGGACGATTTAAATCGTTAAGCGATTTAAACGATTTTTTTTTTGGCGAAAAATTCGCGGTCGGGTCATACTATGTTCATAACTTATTTTGAAAGATTTGTGATTTACACATTGGCAATTGTCCTTATGCTTATCATCTGTTTCTCCAAGGATTTCACCTCAATAAGTTTCTAGAAGTGTTGCCACTATTTAGATAGGTGTGGAGGCTCTCTCTTGAGAGTCCACCAATTCCACCTTCATATGAGCTAAGTGAGTGGGATGCTAAAGCTTCACAAATGCTCTTGTTCGTTGCTCTTCTTGCTTAAAAGGTTAGCCATCCCATATAGGCATATTCAGCATGTGCATCATAAGAAGCATGGGAGGTTTTGATAGATACCTTTCAAGCCAAAAACAAAGCCATAATTCTTCTATCAAAAACTAGTTGTCAGACATGTGTATGGAAGAATGTCATAACATGTGAGAGAAAATGATACACATCAATGTCATTTTAAAATAGTTGATTTATGTCTATAAAATCATTGTAGGTTAAGAGCTAGTAAATTCAACACTTGTTAGCAAATAATATCCAAAGATAGAGAAATTGTTAGAAAAAGAGAAACCTTCCACTAGGGAGCTCGAATGGTAGTAGATTTAAGTAGGAAAGTTGGATGGTTACAAGTCAAGAATGGCATTTTTGGGAAATGGCAAGAAAATATGCTAAATTTTCTTTTATTATATGGTGAGAAGATAGCACTGCACTTCGTAAGAGCTATCCCATCATATATAGCACTTGGGGATTTGACAATTCTAGCTAGATCAATAGTCAAACCCTAATTTCAGCATTGTACTGTGAAAAGCTAAGGACACATGTCACAACTAAATTAAATCCATCAAATCAAATCTAATGGCAAATATCTATGCCCGGAATACCAAAATCAAATCGATAGCCTCATTCAAATCCTAAATGGAATTGCGAAAAGCCTCAATAGCTTTTACGTAAGAAAAAGGCCGACAAAAGCTTTTAGAGTTTCTTATTGCGAGATTTTGGGAGGGCTCATAAAGACATATTTGTGGGCTTATTAGGCATCACATATGAAGTGCTCTTCTTGAGTAGAGGTCTATACGGATGGAACATGGGAGGGATGAAAGGATGGAACATGGGAGGGATAAAAGAGTATGCATGGAGAAAAGGAGTAAAGCATGCATGGATCTATGTTCTCGATTACCCTTGAATCTTCTTCTCTCTGCTTCACCGAGATAGCTTTGAGATGCCTCCTTATATGGCTGCCAACGGTGGAGAAGGGGGAAGGAAGCCTCTCACATGTTGAGTACTCTCGTTGAGAGGAAGGGTATTAGGGCTCCAGGACAAGCAGGTTTCAGACGCGATTATCTACCATTGACCACATCTTCACTCTGAGATGCCTGATCGACCAGGCAAGGGTGAGGAAGAGGAGATTATACTGTTGCTTTGTGGACTTCCGCAAAGCATTTGACACTGTTCCCAGGGAACGACTCTTCAGACGACTACTTGATATCGGAGCTCCGGAGGAGATGATATGGGGGATCTATGCCATATACGAGAGAGTATCTGGTAGAGTCAGATGTGCGGGGGGCTTATCTCATCCACTTGCTAGCACTATCGGGGTGAAGCAAGGATGTCCTCTTTCAACCACCCTCTTTGGTATCTACATTGATGAGATAGTGGACTACATACAGCAGGAGGGGGTGATGGCATTGAGGTACGTGGGTCCACGGTCCATATTCTTTTATACGCTGATGATATTATACTGGTTTCAGAGTCAGCAGAAGGTCTACAACATCATCTACATGGCCTAGATGACTTTTGTTCACACAGAGGATTATCTGTGAACCTTGGTAAAACCAAGGTCATGATCTTTCATACATCAACGCAGGTACGAAGACATAAATAGGTTCATTCGTCATGAGATATGGCATACATACATACAGAGGACATGGGTGAGCCCTAGGGATACATTACCACCGAAAATGCTCTATTACCGTGAGCATTTTTTGCATATATCGGATGAGGGCCTCATCGAGATTCTGAGATACATGCAGACATACCTACCCCACCACCTTCGAGTCGTCATTGGGCAGCTCCGGGTTTCATCACATCAGCTCGAGATTGAGAGGGGTCGGTCCAAGGGAGTCCCCCATGAGGAGAGGTGGTGCCTAGTATGCGAGACAGAGGTAGAGAGTGAGGAGCATTTTGTTATCAGATGCCCAACATACTTAGACCTACGAGCACACTTCCAGATAGAGGAGTCACTCCAGTTGTGTATGATTATGGGAGACTAGGGATGCTTTTTCACAGCAGCATACGAGAGGCGAGAGCGGTCACTACAGCCCACACATCAGACACGGGTGAGTACCCAGCAGACCATTACCCAGTTCTTTCAGCGAGCTGAGCTACATCAGAGAGGTCCATCTATAGGGCTCACGCTTCACCAGGCAGCAGCACAGAGAGCACGGCGCCGACCACGCATGGGCAGATATCGTCGACCACGACTATATCAGGAGGATATCTCACGCATCAGGACAGCCTACGACCACATGATGGAGCATCGGCGTACCACCACACCCTTGGTTGTCTTCGTTCAGGAGGCACTCTGACCACCACTGATGTATCACATACTACACCCACCTCCACCCATCACCAGTAGCTAGGGTGTTTTTACTCACATTATGGATCCCCCAGGTATTAGGTGGCCAGTATCTGCAGAGTCAGAGCCACATCTCCCCAGCCTCTTCCAGCCCTATGTAGCTTTGTGTAGCGATATACTTTTTATTTCATTTCATCTTCTACACAGGGTTACTACACCTGTATATGGTTTTTGTCTCATAGGCCAAGTTTGGCCTCCAGAAGACGTTAATATGACTTTTTTCTTCTTTCTTCTTCTTCTCTCTCTCTCTCTCCCCCCCTCTTTTTTCTCTCTCTATAGAGTCAAGATTAATTCAAAATCAATATGAGGCCTAATTGGATTCGTACATAGGACAATTGGAAGAGGAAGAATCGAGGAACTTGTGGGCTGCTGAGAGAGGATTGCATGCATATTTATCTTGCATATGCAACAAAGTGTTTGTCTATGAGCTTATATGTATGGCATTACCATGTGTATTGTATCAAAGTGGATGAAGGAGAGAAAAAGGGTGCTTCCTCTCGAGTCTCCCCCTCTCCCTTGCGCACCTATGTGGGTGGAGGAGAGAGGTGCTTGCCTACTCTCTCTCTCTCTCTCTCTCTCTCTCTCTCTAAAGTTGCAACCATAGTCGCCTTTGTGCGTGATTGGCAGATCACTAGATTCTGGAATGAAGTGCTCCGATACAAATTTTTAAATGAAGAAGATCTTCCAAGAGCCCACGTGATGAGAGAATAAAGGCACACAATAGATGATTCAAGTGCTTCTTCCACTCTATAGAACCAAGACTTATATAAGTGAGGGTTGTTTGTTAAAGCACTTCTACCACCACTCTTTCCCAACCTAAGTAGTGGCTAATGATGCAAGGTCCTCAAGCCACACAATGCACATCCATAGACCAAGGTTCTTACGTGAGCATGATGTAACATATATACTTATTTATTGGGTGACTTCGTATCGAGTGTAGACGCAACAATGCAGCATACACTCGTGGGCAACAACTTTTAAGTGAGCACCCAAGGGGCTACCATCACAAGGGGCTAAGAGGGCTTCCATTGAGGGTCCATTAATAACTAAGACCTTTGTCATAATTGGACTCGTCTCGTGTCGACGACAATGGCATCATGATCTCGACAAGGTAAAAAGCTATCTCATGATAGAGTCCATAGTGGTGTTAGCTCTCCACTGTGGAGACTCTACACGAGAGAATATACATCTACACATTATGTGCTGAGCCACCATGAGCATAGCATCATGTGCACCCAAATGGATACCTGAAAAATGGAGGTCTTCACCCTATGCATGTATCCCATTCTCAGTCTATACTAGCATGGCAATGCATGCCTCTCCATGGACACCTCATACAAACATACCCTCTACCTAGCCCATGCTTGTTTGGTACTACTTGGGGCCTACATATCAATGGACACTTCATATAGGAGCTCCCCTATCTTGTATTGATGAACAAATATTGGCCCATTAGGATCAAGATGCACATGTAGTGATGAGACATAACTCTCAACATATCCCCATCCTAGTCCTTGCCTACCTTGCTCTATCCAGGTAGTAATCCATTAATAGCATAACATCCTCCTACCATTTTTCTCATTTGTGACCAATCATATAGGTACTTGAGACCCATGACTATTGGGTCACAAAAACTCTCCTAGATTAATTGGTTTACCTAAAGGATGGTAGTCATATAGCGGTCCCTAAAGGATGGTTTCGAGAGAGATCACATAGTTGATATATCTATGGAACCAAAGAGATCATACCTCATAAAACCAAGGGTAACAGTCACCTTGAGGTCACTCTTGTATGAGGCATCTCATAAATCCTCGATATACTTTCCACTGGAGATCAAACTGACATAGGAATGTTTGTCAATTAATTTCTATACCTATGCATTGGATCGAATCACCTAGACTCTAGTGTCCACTGCAGAGAACTCGTGTGGCCCAAGGCATCGATTCAACAAGAAGCTCACAACTCACCATAAAGAATAGATCATACTCCTCTCTCGTGGAAAAAACACTGATGAACGTCTATGCCCATTATATGTGGGCTAGAACCAAGTTTGCTATCTTGGTACCCTTTATCAAAAGAATGAAGATGTTGTAGCCAAACAAGGTCGTCGATGTCCATGACATGAATGTGGTTTACCCTAAAGATGCTCATTATTACGTAAATGATCAACTCATTCCATAATGCTGTTGTGCTCTTGCGAGTCCTTGATCCCTCGAGATGTCCTAACTAGGAGTGCAATCAACAGAGGTTTTATCCCCATCAACTTCCTTGAGCCATCTTACTAATGGTCACTCACTAGCCCCTCTTGTAGAATGCATCCACATCATGCAAAAAACGAGGACCAAGATTTTGTCTCATAAGTGAAAAGCTTGCGAAAAAAGAATGAAGTAAAATCCATGAATGTCTTGGGAATCAAACAAAAATAACGTGTAAATGATGCAACAAATCCTATCATACCAAGTGGATGAATCTCTCCCTAGGAATGTGTCGAGGAAATAAGTTCCTCAACATCATGATAACTACCACCATGTGACTCCTTAAGATTGTAATCATAGCCACAAGGTAAATGTCATTGCTAGCTCAAAATAAGGAATGAGTCCTTCATCACATGGTAGATCCCGTCAGTGGTCATGGAGGAAGAAGAGGCTCTCTCACAGGCAATTTTCATTGGTGATCTAGAGGCATCCAATATCCTATATCGAATAGCAAGGACCATTTAACACTTACCACAATGCATGCACATCTAAAACATGTGCGGAGGTCCCTCTCCAAGTGGTATCATGGGCCATGGCAAATATGACTTATGATCCACCCGTGTGCTAATCCTCTAAGAACCTAGTGTGTATGAATGTAGAGGTTGGTAGTCATACCACCTTAGTAATTATCTACCAATCCCTCAACGTGTGTCTTGATCACATACAAAGATCTTCAAGGGAGAAATCATCTTACCACATAGTGGTATGAAAACTATACATGTTTGGTAGGACCCACACTCTCGACTTGTGATTGGGCCTCATCCACACAAGGCCATATAGGTCAATTGTAAGCCTATTCATCTGTTCTAGATCTCCCAAAAAGGATCACCAAAGAATACCCCTTTTGCTCATGAGATATCAATCATTGTGTGACATCCAACCACATCATGAGGTAGATGACTATCTCCCTATGTCTCATAGTAAGCTTGATATCATGGAAGTGGTTGGTATATATCCCTAGGGGCACCATGTTGTCCTTGATCCTCTATCAATTGCCCTATCAAGTGGAAATCCCTTCCACGAAGGCTCAAAACCTTGGTAGGCATAGCCCTTGCCATAGGTCTCCTCGACTATATAGATATAGTGAGACCTTGATTAGGCAAAATTCTCAACAACTATTTGCTTGGAAGTAGTGCTTGATCAATCCACCTCTTGCCTATAGTCACACCCAGTGGGTGCTCTTGAAATAGTACTCACGATATCCTCACTTCATATGAGGAGCTGTAGGATCCAATAAATCCTCAAGGATTTCGGTCAATGCGCATGATCCCTAAAATCCAGTGAATATACGTCGATGCTCTCACCCCACCACTTCCCAACCAAACGATATGTGAGTGTACTCATACCCCTCATTCCTAGCACATTACATGGATGCTCAAATTTGGGCAAAAGGGTTCACCTAACCATGGGTATACCTCATGGATCATTGAGTGAAACCCAAAATCCGGGTACACCATCCTCTTAACTATGCATCTAGGTAAAAATCTTGATGCTATGGAATGGCTAGGTAAAAGGCCCCAATTGGGATGTATCCTGTGCGTGTCTACAAGGGTATGGAAGTTGTCATTTCTTCCATTGGCTAGACTGGAGAGGCTTCCACTAACGGATGCAAAATAATTGGCCATGAAATCCTCTCCATGGCGAGAAGATGGAGTGGCTAAGAGAGCAAGATCAGAGGTTGAGGTGTGTGAGATGAGGTCCTCTCTCTCTATGTTGAATTCTTGGCAATAGGTGCTATGCCAAGAAGGAGAGAAGAGGGCACTCCCTGTTGTTCACATGACATTCCAATGATGGTCTCCCATGTCCATAAGTTTCCAGCCACTCTTTGGTAAAATAGTAAGTTACTAGAACCTACTTATCATAGTCATAGGGGTACGTGCCCCCACACCTTAGGGAAGCCAGGACATCATCCCTCAAACCATATTTATGAGGCTCTTCGAAGCCTATTTGGAACCATTAAAAAAGACTTTGTCACTTGTGACAACTCAACTTTCAAAGCTCAAGCCTGAAACACACATTTCAACTTCAGCCTTTTATGCCCGGCCTTTCCCTTCAGCCTTCCGTATTGAGGCTTTTGAGCAACTCCCTCAACCAGCTTAGTCCTCTCTTCACATGTATATTTTTTGATATGATGATGAAACACATGTGACTTTTGAGTCTTAACTCTTCTTACGTATATGATATGATTGACATCATGAAATACATATTACTTTTGTTATTGCCTAATCAAATCATCAATATATTGTTGGAAGTGAGGTGGGACCTAATAATAATATACGTGCCCGTGCTCGTGCCCGTGCCTGTGCCCCCGCCCCCGCCCCCGTCCCCGTCCCCGTCCCCGTCCCCGTCCCCGTCCCCGTCCCCGTCCCCGTCCCCGTCCCCGTCCCCGTCCCCGTCCCCGTCCCCGTCCCCGTCCCCGTCCCCGTCCCCGTCCCCGTCCCCGTCCCTGTCCTTGTGCCCGTCCCCCTCCCTGTCCTTGTGCCCGTCCCCACGGTCTAAGATGTGTATGATTGTGGACATGCCACATGTCCTTTTGTGGTTGGGCCATCCTTTTGTGTTTTCTTGTTGCCCAGGAAACCCTTCAGGTCTACTTGCTGCCCAAGAAATCATCTATGCAAGGAGTTAAGGCTGGCTGCTCTAGAGATTGGCAGCCCTTTGGCTGTTCCCTTGTGAGGAAAAAAACAAGCTACATGCACCCCAGCTTGGGATAGACATCCAGGGCATAGGACTGCCTTGGGGCACCCCATCTGCCGGAATCCAGTCCCCTAGGGCTGAGGCAATTTACTTTCCTCCTTTTGGGGACGAATTTCCATTGGGCTGCCATCCTTTTGGCATCATCCATCTGCCCTCCATGTTCTCCATGCTGAGGAGAGATTTTCCTCGCCCAATAGCCCAGGCTTGCTCCTTGTCATTTTTGCCCTCTATATGAGACGTACAGCCCACTCTAAAGGCATGTGCCCAGCCCTGCTTACTTCGATAGCTATGTGTGTTTCACATCTTCCCATACCAATCATGCATGCCCTCCTTTTGGCTAAGGCGGTTCATAATGTTAACACATTGATGGAAAACAGCAGCACTTCAGTCTGCCCTTCATGTTGAGGCCCATGTCAAAGCCCACTTATTCAATATGGATGGGTGCTCCCACACAACTGCCCTTTCTATCTTGCTCATCATCACACATCATCACACATCCAGCATGGGCTGCTCCCCCTTCCTCTTGTAGTAGGAGGGAAAGCTCCAGCCATGATGTGCATGGGTGAGGAGAAAGGGTGCCAGTTGTCTAGTCCCCTACCTCCATGAAAGTCACTAATAAGGTGAGAAGCTTACTTGTGCTTTCCAGCCACAAGCTTGCGTGTGCTCCCCTTGCTCCTTCCTCCTCCCTCTTGTTGGAGGCATCACATACCACCTAGTGCGAGAGGGTGAGAAGCATGTCAAGCTTAGCCATCCCAGTTCCACGAGCATTGATGATTTTGTGCATGTCGACTTGCCTTCTCCACGTCCAGAGAGTTGCATTGATACCAATGTTAGATCCTCCAAGATCCTCCTTGTTTGACAAGTCAAGGTACAAGCCACAAACAAAAGAAGGGTGGACATCATAGCACATACACACCTCCCAACCATAGAGCCAAATGGGCTCTCCTCAAGCTTCGGAGCTTGCAACCAAGTGGGCAGCCACCTCTCAGGGAATAGTGTCACATATATACCCCCCCCCCCCCCCCCCCCCCCCCCCCGCCCGCGGAAAAAAAAAGGTGTAGTATGGTGATGAGGCTTTGTCGTAGGGTGAAGAGTCCAAGTGCCTCATGCAAGGAATGTCTCACACATGAGCCCATGGCTCCTATTCATAGACTCAAGTGAGGTGGTGGCCCGATTCACACCAGGTGGTCGGTTCACACTTGGCTGTATATACGAACGAGAAATTTTGTGAGAATGAATTCATGAATTAATTGTTTAATTTGTTTAGTTTGTTTAATTATGTATTTATGTATGTACAACCTTCTTACTTCAAACATTTTCTATGGTTTTTTTTTTTTTTTTCACATGGGAGTAAATGATTTTGCATGTGACAATTGTCCGAGGTGCACATGTTGGTATGTCACACAAGAACATTATTCCCTTGCAAGAGGAATTGAGAATGTTATATATTTTCTTCTTGTGTATGTCAAACCACCCAACACACAAATTACAATATAGAGCATTTCTCAAAGTGCCACACAAGGATAACATTTCTGTTTCCACCACACTCTTTTGTTTATTCTACTCTTTAGTGCATAGCATAACCTTTGAGGGTCTCTGTCAAGGAGCACCTATGTGGCTCATTGCACTCATAACCCTCCTCCATAAGTTGTATTTTGCAACATCAAATGGCAAGCCACACAAAATAAATAGTTGTGATATTTCTATTGCTTGTTTTTGCATGATGGATGTCATGCTACCTTTTGCAAATACATTGATCTTCGAGACCCTAGGTACTTCTATGGGAGATGTACTAAAGCTCATAGAATCCCCACAAGCTCTTTTTGAAGGCTCTCTAGTTGATTCATCAATGTGAATCTTGAGGTTCTTGAGGAACGCTTGAGGAATGGGAGCCCATATTGCCTGCATCATGATTCATATGCATTTTCGCAGCCAAGTCTTTAAACATGTTTTTAGGCATGGAGTCTCATTTTCCAATGCCCTGAGGGTGCCTTGATACAAGCATGGGGTGTAGTGCATGTCGTTTTCATGTGAGATCGAAGATTGGATCAAGAGCTCTTCTTATGATAATTGATTATGTGATATGGATAATGGAATTGTGGCTCTCGGCTCTTGAGTCTCTCTCCATCTAGACTCTACTATCTAGCATAGTGTATAATAAATTTGCGAATTATTGCCTCTAAATAAATCTAAAAAAATTTGAGAGCGAATTAATTTGTAAGGATGAGTTTTATCCAATTTGGGACAAACTTTCTAGGTCTTAAAATAATATGATTCAGGTCATTATTTTGAAGTTTGTGAAGCATGAAACTTATTGCAGTCGAGCATGAAAGCTTCTAAGTTCTTTCTCATTGCAACCCGAGGGGTTTAGGGTTTGATATATATATAAACTTGAAACATAAAAAAATAACATTCTCTCGAGATGGATAAAATACTCGAATTTAATTTTGGATTTGAATGAATTAAACGAATTAAATGATTAATTCCCGAATTAATTCTCATGAATTAATTCTCTCACTTGTACTATGCTATTTAGGTTGAAGGTGCTAAGTAGTAAGCTCTCTCTCTCTCTCTCTCTCTCTCTCTCTCTCTCTCTCTCTCTCCCCAAAAAAAAAAAAAAAAAAAAAAAAAACTCCACCAAGGCAAACTTTTAAGTTCGAAGGCTAAGCCTTAAGGGCTTGCTGCTGAACTCTTCACGAACTTGGAACCACTGAACTTAAGGGCTCATGGCTGCATGAAGACTAGGTGATTAGACAAGGTCACAAGGCTCCTAAGCCTTGAGGCTCGAGCTCATGAACTTTGGGAAGGCTTAGAACAGGCTGATTGCAAGGCGGCAATGCTGAACACTGCTGTTGCATGTAGTTTGAAATAATGGTTTGACTTCCAGTTCATATGTTAATGACCGGGAAATTCATAGATGCAAAACTGAATAAGATTCATTATGGACGATTTAATTCGTGTACAAATTCTATGAGCTCTATATTTACCTATAAAATCACGAATTATTTACACTATGCTTGGCCAGACACTTTGTCTACAGGTGCCATCCAGATGTCCTTTTGTTTTGGGAACATAACATAGACACTGGATTAGGGGGGCCATTACTCATCCTTAAACCTACTTTTTCTATTTTGTTGGTTCTCTGTTTTGCCTGTTTCTTGTTTTTCGGTCCTGCTTTTGTTTTTTGTGTTTCTGATAGAACTCCCAATCCTCATTGTCATCACGTTCTCCAGTTCATCCCTCTCATCAGAAAGTTAAATTTCCCTTTTACTATTTATTTACTTATTTGTTTGTTCCTTGCCGCTTAGTCTGCTTGCATTAGTGTGGGAATTTTCCACATATGGGAGATGGTTTGCCATGGAAAGGCTGAAGGGCAGTGTCCTGTCTAGGGCAGCAGCCTGAAAAATTCCGTTTTTTCCCTCAAAACAAATCCTGATTAATCCTCATTGCCCTCTTCCTGTTGTGTTCTCTTTCAATCTTGTGTATTTTACAGGAGAGGAAACGTATCAATAGTGAAGGTGAATTGGTGATATCTTCAACAAAGACCAGAACCCAAAAGTAAGTTATGCCTTCATTGTGTTCAGAGCTAACATGTAGAGTATTTTAATATTTTCTGTCATAAAATGCAGGGGTAATATTGAAGATGCACTCTCGAAGCTTCAGGTACTAAAATTTTACACATGAACTTTCCCAGTTTGACTTTTCTTTAAAGTGTATCTTATAATTTTCCCATGAATACAGGCTGTGATTGATGCAGCTGCCTATGTCCCACCTCCACCCTCGGAAGAGACCAAAAATAAAATTAATAGACTGTAAGTTATTCTTGTACTGAGCTCTCTTTTTTTGCTCTATATGGATGGTTCTTTTCTTGCTCCTAAAATTAGGCTCTGCGTGCAACCTTATCAGGGATCATATTATGCAATGTCATGCCGAAGTAGATCTCAAAAGGAGAAACCTTTAGTTTATGCATTTGGGGAGTGAAGGCTTTGAGATGGAGGACCATGGTAGTTGACAGTAGGGATGGCCTTAATTGTTTCAATCCTTTATGAGTTTCGTGGGCTCAAGTCCATGGAAGTGAATAACAGTGTTTATACAGTTCGGTGTCTTTAATTTTCTCATGCAAATTGATTATGACAGTCTTATGTTTATACAATTTCATTCTGCAGTAGATCTTGAAAGGAGAAACCCTTAGTCTATGCATTTGAGGAGTGAAGGCTTTAATTGGCAGTAGGGACTGCCTTAATTATTTCAACCCTTATGAGTTTTATGACTTTAGGCTATGTATGTTTGACTGATCTGAGATTTTGAGAGAGAGAGAGAGAGAGAGAGAGAGAGAGAGAGAGAGAGAGAGAGAGAGAGAGAGAGAGAGAGAGAGAGAGAGAGAGAGAGAGAGAGAGAGAGAGAGAGAGAGAGAGAGAGAGAGAGAGAGAGAGAGAGAGAGAGAGAGAGAGAGAGAGAGAGAGAGAGAGAGAGAGAGAGAGAGAGAGAGAGAGAGAGAGAGAGAGAGAGAGAGAGAGAGAGAGAGAGAGAGAGAGAGAGAGAGAGAGAGAGAGAGAGAGAGAGAGAGAGAGAGAGAGAGAGAGAGAGAGAGAGAGAGAGAGAGAGAGAGAGAGAGAGAGAGAGAGGGAGAGAGGGGGAGGGGGAGGGGGAGGGGGAGGGGGAGGGGGAGGGGGAGGGGGAGGGGGAGGAGGGGGGGGAGGGGAGGGGAGGGGAGGGGAGGGGGGGGGTGGGGGGGGGGGTGGGGGGCGGGGAGGGGAGGGGAGGGGAGGGGAGGGGAGGGGAGGGGGGAGGGGGGAGGGAGGGGGGGGGAGGGGGGAGGGGAGGGGAGGGGGGGAGGGGAGGGGGAGGGAGGGGAGGGGAGGGGGGGGGGAGGGGAGGGGGGGGGGGGGAGGGAAGATCATTATGTTTGTGAGTGACATCTTAAATCATTATTGTGGTAAATTGGGATCTAACTTCTCATAACACTATGTTTGTGAGTGACATCTTAAATCATAACAGTCTGGCTAACTGTTACTTTCTAGACACTCTGAAAGCTTGCCATCCCCTATCTCTACTCGGTTCACTGATACGCAAGCTGCCTATTTGAGGATGGATGTCCACCTGCACGCAACTATGTTCCAACACCCACACATATTTCCATACTTTTTGTGCTATTTTGTTTGGTTTTCTGTCCTCATTTTTTACTAGTCATTGCTTGCTTTTTTCCAGAGCACGCATTGAAAATCAGAGAAGATTGGATACCAAAAAAAAGTCTTCTATGAAGAAAGCAAATCGAAGAGCAGGTGGCTGGGATTGAGAGTGAAAGCATTCTATGTTTTCAATCATATAATACACATGAAGATATTCTTGCAGGAAAGTATTATTATTTCTAAGTTTGCTAGGATCCCTGGCACAATATTTTCGTTTATTGATCATCTTCTACTACAAAGTACAACATGATTGAAGGCACTGAAAGCTGCTTTTGTGTTCTGTGAACTGTTTATATTTACATATAATGTAGTGTTTTGGCCCATGCATGAGAGTTTGCAGGCTGACATTCACAAGTAGCAGTGTTGATGACACATGTTTGTGTGTCTGCCTGCAAGTATATGTGCAGATGCTCAACGTGTGTACATACACCAGCAGAAACAACATACGCCTGCAGCCCTCAACATTCCCCCCCCCCCCATCCCCCACCCCCCCAAACAACACACACACACACACACACACACACACACACAGACAAGGACAGAAACACATATATTATGCTTGTCTATATGCAAACAGACATTGCCTCTTTGTTTCATAAGAAATAGGGCTTCTACCCTTATATAATGTGTGAGTAAAGTAGGTGGCTACATTACTTAATGCAAAACATGAAAATGTACAAGAATTGTACAAATTGAATGGGATCTGAAGTTTTGGTGCACAAGTGTCCATGGCCTCTTATGAGGCAAGGTTTCCACACTTGATTTAGCTTGAGCTAAGCCATACTGCATTGTTTTGTTCACATATGCATATTGATCATTCATTATGTATGCCTTTAAACATACCATGTATATTTATATGGTTTGACATGGTAGTTATGTTTTGCATAAAATGTTTAATGTATGAATGAGGACCATGACAAGGTTTTACTAACTAGGATACACTCAGATGTGGATCTCTTTGGTGATGCAGGTTGAAGACATATCATAGCCTCACCATAAGAGATATATGCTACTGGATTTATAGGTGCATGCTAGCCAAGGTTAGTTCTTTGGCGTTTTGGAATTGTGAGCAGAATACCTTGGATATTTTGGAGTGATCATTTCATGCATTTTTGGATGCAACGATGGGTTGTGATATGATTTCGTTTCTATGTTTACATGCTCTAAATATAGAGAGATTATCGACTTTTCACAAATTTAATATCATAGGCATATGAGGGACAATTTCTAGATACTTGGCTTAGAAGACTGGACTATCACTTTGTAGAATTTTTTTGGTTTTTCATATTTGGTTCTTTCTTTTTACATCTTGATCTTATTGGAAATTTCTTATCAAATTTTTTTAGAGTTTGGAATATAGCCATATTCTAGTTTCATATCTCATTGTTATTGAAGATACTCTTCTCATCATGGTATGGAAACTCTTAGAGACATCTAGTGGATTGGAAGGTGGTGTAACCATCTTCAAGAAAAGATATGGTTTACAAGGGAAAGATAGCTTTATGATTTGCAAGTTTGATGGTTCTAATTTTGCTTTATTGAACAATCAAATATGTGTCTTCTTGACCCAAGGAAGCCAATGGAAGCCAATTAGGGATCCTGCAAAGAAGCCTCTTGATATGGACAATGATGATCGGAAAGATCTTGATTTTTAGCTATGTACATTATTTGTTTTCACTTGGCAGACAATATATACTTCATAGTGTGGATGTGAGACTATAGAGAAGGCTCAGTAAAAGTAATGCAACATTTATGAGATAGACATTGCATCAAATAAAGTTTTTATGATAAGAAAGCCGTATGATCTTTATATGAAAGGTACAGATAATGTGACTACTCATTTGAATGAATTTTATGCTTTCTTTTACCAATCACAAGCTCAAAAAATAAACATGGATGATTAGAAAACAATATTGGTATGCATAGTAACATTGTTATAGGATGCTTTTTGCACAACCATTAACAATAGTGCATATAGTGGAAAACTTATCATAATGACATTTGTGGTGCTCTTTTGACTAAAGAAGTGGTAGAAAGTTTATGGTTACTGCATAGTGATGCAAATTATGCTTGATTCTCGATAAGGAAAGAAGTAGCAATGTGGAAGGAGCAAGAACAAGGATAAGGATGATAATCATTACAAGTGTAGAAGCTAGTCTTAGAAAAAGGAATGGTGAGTGCTTTCTTGCTCTTAAGAAAGGCCGTGTGAAGAAGGATTGTCGTGCTTTCAAGAATGTGCAAGGAAAAGGGCATGTTGATGGAAACAATTAGATACACATACTTCTTCATTAGTCAAGATTGAAGAATTTGATGTTTTTTCCCCCTCATAATGATGATGTGTTGACATTGGATAGTACTACACTTGTTGAGGTTCTCATGAGTGACTCACTATCCCACATTGCTATTGGATTCAAGTTCTTCATTTTCATGCGACACCATAGAGTATAGTTCCATAATTATGAAGCAAAGTCTCTTCTCGACAATCAAACTTAGATGCTTTTACTAGTGTGATGTGGATGAGATTTGTGATGTGTATTTTTAATTTGTACACGGTTCAAAGTTTGGCATGCATAATGTTTGTAATTTTTCTAGCTTTCACGTACTCTAGCTTGATAATATTAGATACAAAGTGGTTTTTTATGCTAAATCCTTATGTATATCCTAAGATAGGTTTGGATTTTGTTATGCTTACTAATGTTGGTGAACCTTCTTGTTACAAAGAAGCTATGTACGCAATTGATAATGTTAGATGGGCACATGCCATCAAGAATGAAATCAAGTCTATTCCTAAGAATGGTACTTGGTAATTGGTACCTTTGCTTAAGGGTAGGAATGCTTTATTGTGAAAATGGGTATATAAGCTAAAATTCAGATTAGATGATCCTTCTCCAAAGTTTAAAACATGACTGGTTACAAAGGGATTCAAGGTATAACAAGGAATTGATTTTGAAAAATATTATCATCAATGATGAAGGTGATTGCATTATACATGTTGCTTGGACTAGTTGCAAAAGAGTACCTAGAACTAGTTTAAATGGATTTTAAGACTACTTTCTTGTATGAAGATTTCATAGATCAGATTTATGGAACAATTAGAGGGTCATGCAATCCTTGGAAAAGAGAGTTTAATATGTAAGCTGAAGAGGAGCTTATATGGACTTAAGTAGTAACGTAGATAGATGTATCAAAAGTTTGATGCTTTTATGAGGTTTTAATGCTTTAGAAGAAATGATGATCATTGTGTCGACATAATGGGATGCTTGGATGACAAGTTGATATGCTTGATACTTTATGTTGATGATATGTTGATTGTCGGAAAGGCATCAAAAGACTTTTCCCTTGAAGACAAATTCTAGTCAAATTTTGACATGAAAGATTTAGGAGATGCAAAACCTCTACATGTTATGAGAGTTACCCATGATAGGAGTAAAAGATGTATATACTTGTCTTAAAGCGAGTACATATCCAAAGTAGTTCACATGCTCAATAGACATGGTGGAAAGGCATTGAATACATTGTCTACATATGTGAGGTTGAGCAAGGATGATTATCCCAAATTTGTTGAGGAGAAGGAATTCATGAACAAAATTCCTTATCTATTTGTTGTTGGTAGCCTCATGTCATTTGGTGATGTAGAGGAGAAAACACAGGGCTTCAACTTACCTTGGGGTACTTCTTAGATCTTGGAATATCTTAGTTGGTCTCTCATTTTCTATTGTGAGAGCTTGTCATGCAAATTCTTGATGCGTTTTTCGAGCTCATTTGAGGTATTTTGGTGCATTATTTTTGACATAGAAGTAAAAAACTTAAAGAAGCTTATTTGGAGGAAAACATACTAAAAAGATTATGATCCTTTAGTAGTGGATTTTCAGCTTTCAGAGCTTGTTTTTAGCCACTTTGCATTGATAATTTTATTCGACAAGGCTTAGTTGAGGTGGGAGTAGTTACCATAGTTATTATTGATTTGCTTGTTTGTGTGCAAAAGTAAATTATGGTATACATTATGTGTTGATTTAGTCATATTGAGCCATTGCATTGCAGGCATGTACATGAAGAACCCATTATGTTTGTTTCTTGGATATTATCTATGCATGTTCATGTAGTTTGAGCATGATAGTTTGGAGATTCAAATTAACTCTTTTACATATTGAAGAGGATTATTGAGAGGTTTTCCTAGCTAGGAATAAAAGTCTCGTGATCTCTTTGATGATATAGGTGGAAGATGCACCCAAGTCTCCACATAGGAGATTTATGGTAGTGGATTGATAGGTGCTCAATAGCCTAGTTTACATTGGTGGTCAGGTGTTTGTAGTGGATTATTCACCTAGGTATTATGTAGTCATTGGTGATACATTTTTTGGGATGAATTTTGAATGGTTATGATTTTGTGATTGTGTGCTCCATTTTCAAGGAGATATTATTGATATTTCTTGAAATTATATGGTTCATCCATATAAGTTCATATTTCTTATCATCATAATTGACATTTGGCATTGATACATATTGCTTAGACAGCTGACTAGTATTCATGGATAATCTATTATTTTTTAAAAGAATGTTTACATTTTTTTAAAAATTTGGGACTTATCCATAATATTTTCTAATACTTAGTTAAATAAATTTATAGAGTACATTTTATCCCATATCATCGAATTAGAAGTCTTTGAGAGACATGATGGACCATAGGTTGATGCAAGTGGTTCTAAGAAGATAAAGAAGCCTATTAATATAAATGATGGTGATTGGGAGTAACTTGAGGAGATGTTAATTTCCATATTTTTCTTACATCTACAAAATCATGTCTATTTTATAGCTCTAGAAGATGAAGCCTCAATTGAGGTATGGAAAAATTTGCATAACACGTAAGAGAAGGAAACCATGAAATTAAATGTAAATGATAAAAAATCTATATGATTTATGCATGGAAGATATACACAATGTGACTATTCATCTAAATGAATTTGATGCTCCATTTTTCCAACTTTAAGGACATTAGTTAAGTACAAATGATGAGATGAAATCATTTGTCATATTGTGCATGTTACCAACTTCATAAGGTACATTTTGCATGTCTATGTGAGATTTTATTTGATAGAAATTTCTTAGTCAATTATGTTTGTAGTGCTTGCCTAAGTGGAAAATTTGTTGGAGATAGACGTCTGCGGAAGCACGCGAACAGCACAAGGAAGAAGAAGAAGCTTGGAGCACAAACACACAATACTGAATGTATTACTAGAGAATGTACAAAGATAAGTAGCCCATTAGGGCAATAGGCGTATATACAAGCCGGGGGAAAAAAACCTCGTAAAGAGGGAAAAAAGTGCCCTGGCGGTCCTAGAGTGTTCACACACATCACTACCTAAATATATCAACAAATCCCCCCTGTAGTTCACCCTACGGTGCTCCTGTCCTATTCGTCAAGAAGAAAGATGGCAGCATGCGGTTATGTGTGGATTAGCAAGAGCCTCCCCCCCCCCCTCCCTCCCCCCCCCCTTGTATTTCTATCTAGCTCCTGTTGGTGCTTGTGTGGTTTGCCGACCGGCGCCAAATTGCAAGTACTTATAGGGGGACATAGTGAGCCTCCGACCCAAGTGACCCAAGCGAACAAACACTCAAGCAAGTCACCCTACCGACGGGCCAGTGCGAGTCGTCGAGCGAGCCCGGGGTGCTTGTTATCTTTTTCATCACAGTTGGTATCAGAGCCTCGCTTGATCCAAGCGGCCTTGGAAAAGAGGACAGACCGGTTGTCACACCAGTGCTGGGGACCGCGTCTTAACGTCCTACTTAGTACACCATGATGGAGGGTGAAGGTAACGACGTTTTTCTCAGTGACGTGGAGCCGCGCGGTGGCGGCCACAAAGAAACGGGAAAAGAAAGACGGAGGAACAAGGGGAAACGACCTCAGACCCCGCCTCCCGTCACACGAAATTATGATTGGGACGATGGAAAAAGATAAAGAGGACGGGCCGGTAGACTGGATGTTGGCTCAAGAGCACCGCATGGGCCGTCTTGAGTCCACCATTGCCGACTTAGCTTAGCTCCTCAAAAGTCAGGTGGAACCGAAAGGAGATAAGAATAAGGATACGGGGAAGCAACCAGAGGCACAAGAGGGTGAGACCTCGGGACGAACATCTCGGCAGGGCCGTCGGCCACATACACGGCGACGTCGGCCCGTCTCCTCCTCTGACGATGGGAGCGACTCGGATTCCTATGGAAAGTTCAAGCCATGTCCACCAGATAAGTTTCGGGGTAGACGCAACTCTCTCGTAGTCTCCAAATGGCTACGAGACATGGAGCAATACCTCGACCTACAAAGGGTGGGCAAACGGCACTGGGTAAAAATCGTCGCATCCTTCCTGGCTGACGACGCCGATGCATGGTTCTTGGCAGAGTCAGTAAGGGAGGAATTCACGTCATGGAAGGATTTCAAAGCGGCATTTGAGGAGTACTTCATTCCTCAAAATGAATCATCAAACTCAGGGACGAGTGGAGGGGCCTCAAACAGGAAGGCCCGTTGTTTGAATACATACGCAAGTATAGAAGGCTCATGTTGCAGATAACGGAGATGCATGATCTCGATCGGCTGCATGGGTTCCTATACGGGTGTAGCATTTGGACAAGACGCGAGATAGAAAAGCAATTGCCCAACACATGGGAGGACGCGATTGTCATGGCGGAAAGGTACCAAGATGCTGAGAGCAACCGAAGGGCTCAAAGCATGCGCAAAACGGACAACGTATCACCACGAAGGAACCAGCAGGGTGCGGGAAACACGAACACAAACACCCACCCGGCCACAACTCAGAATACAGGCAATGCTCAGGTACAGAGAAATACAAACAACTTTGGAAATAATCAGCAGAGGGTGTTGCCAGAGCCCCAATGGCAACAGAACGATCCCCGGCCGCTTTGTAGAATATGCCGTGGGAATCATTGGACACATCAATGCATGCGCAATAATAATCAAACGCGAGTGCAAACGGCTCAGGTAGAAGAAGAGCCACAAAGACGTAACACGAATGTGGTCCTGACAGAGTTAGATGACAACGAAGAAGAAGTACAAGGGAGTAACAACGCGACTCATGTAGGTACCGTGGCAGCAATGCCAAGGTGCTTTTCGATGACGTTACGAATGATACAGAACATGTACTTCTGGGAAACTTTTTGAAACAAAAGAAAAGCAGTACTAGTTGATTCACCTTCAAAACATGTTATATAGAAAGGGAAGGATTTACATACCAGATAACGCAGAACTACAGAAAATGCTTTTATTGGAAGCACACGACTGTCAGTTAGCCGGACATGGAGGACAAAGAAGAAGTTATGAACATTTAAAGGAGCATGTATTTTGGCCGAAGATGAAAGAAGACGTGATTGAGTATATCCAAACGTGCCCAACCTGCCAACTAGTAAGACAACAGGTCAAACCGGCGGGTCTACTTCAGCCCATGCCAGTCCCGAACAGACCGTGGGACATGGTAAGTATGGATTTCATAACCGATCTGCCAACGTCAGATGGACACAATGCAATTCTTGCAGTGGTAGATTATTTTTCAAAGCAAGCACACTTCATACCTATGAAGCCACCCATGCCGTTAAAGGTGATAGCACAAACGTTTTTTCAGAAGGTCTTCAAATATCATGGCCTTCCGTTGGCGATTGTCTCAGATCGAGATACAAGATTTATGAGCGATTTATGGCGCGAGTTATTTTCCATCTTGGGTACGCAACTTAGATTTTCATCGGCATATCACCCTGAGACGGATGGGCAGATAGAAAGAATCAATCATACAGTAGAAAATTACTTGAGGAGTTATGTACAAGTAGATCAGAAGGATTGGGCCAAACACTTAGACATTTTAGAATTCCATTACAACAACTCCATCCATTCAAGTACATCCATGTCGCCGTTTGAAGTGGCTACCGGCAAAAGTGTAATCACACCCATGGCACTCATGTCAGATGAGGTGCTAGTGGCAGCAGATCATGAATGTGGGAACTTTTTAAGAGATTGGCAGTCCAAGCTTCGTCAAGCAAAGGAAGCTCTCATAAAAAGCAAAGAAAGGATGGTTAGGATTGCTAATCAAAATAGAACAGAAGCTCCAGACTATCAAGGGGGAGACTTAGTCCTTGTGAACGCCAAAAATATCATTTTGCCAAGAAATTTCACTCCAAAGTTTAATCACAGGTACTATGGGCCGTACAGGATTCGTCACCGGTTCAATCAAGTTACATATCAGCTTGATCTTCCACCCGAAATTCATATCCACAACTCGTTCCACGTTAGTTTGCTAAAACGCTTCCACCCTGATAATCGTTTTGGACGTCAAGTCACTTTGGTGGATGATCCAATTGAACAAAGACAAGCAGAGTTGATACTTAAGGACAATAGCACTTAATTTCTGGTCAAGTGGCGTGGAAGACCCCTCAAAGAAGCAACATGGGTAAGTAAGAACAGCATGCCTCCGATAGCCCAAGCCCTGATTGAGGCGTATGAAACGACTCATCCTTCAACATCCCAGGCGCGAATACCTTAGCTTTACGAGGATGCAAAGCTCTTCAAAGCAGGGGAGAATATGTGACAACCCGTGGGCAAGAGGCCCCCCCTCCCTTCCTGTATTTCTATCTAGCTTCTCTTGGTGCTTGTGTGGTTTGCCGACCGGCGCCAAATTGCAAGTACTTATAGGGGGACATAGTGAGCCTCCGACCCAAGTGACCCAAGCCAACCAAGTGACCCTTGCGCTCCTCGTGTGGTAGCCTTCGTGCTAGTCTCCACACGCACCTCTCGAAAGCGCCGTTGTGCCATCGAGGGCCGTTGTACGCGTTTGCCCGCGATGCTTAACGCGGGCCGGCTCACTGTAACGCATTTACCCGCGACACTCAACGCGGGTCGGCTTAGGCCGTTCTTTCCGTAATCGTTCTCTTTCTAATACAAGCAAGTTTTTCATTCAACAAGTGACTTTCTGCTTTCAAGCAAGCGAACAAACACTTAAGCAAGTCACCCTACCGACGGGCCGGTGCGAGTCGCCGAGCGAGCCCGGGGTGCTTGTTATCT
>CM035442.1:131085452-131142952 GCA_020310875.1 Ceratopteris richardii
TGTAGAGATATATGATAGTTGAATATCCTGGCTCATTAGCTTCTCCCTTACATAATGGTAGTGGACTTCAATATGCTTGGTTCTAGCATGGTATACTGGATTAGCTGCTAGATGTAGTGAGCTTGTGTTGTCACCAAAAATGTAAGGTGCTGAAGAATGAAGTTCAAGATCTGTGTACAAAGACTTTAACCACATGATATCTTGAGTTGCATTAGCCAAACCTCTATATTTGGCTTCGGTAGAAGATAATGCCACGGTTGGTTGCTTCTTCGATGACCAAGAAATGATTTTTGAACCTGCAAATGATATATACCCGGATGTGCTTCTTCTATCATCTCTAGATCCGGCCCAATCTGCATCTGAGTAGACTAGACCTTTAGCTCAATATCTGAAATATATGAATAAAACAAACCTTCATTCATAGTCCCCTTTAGGTACTTGAGGACTCTCTTGGCCGCTTCCATATGTGGTCTTCTCGGCTTATGCATAAACTGAGTCAATATGCTAACACTATAGCATATATCCACCCTTGTGAGAGTTGCATAATTCAAACTTCCAACCAAGCTTTGATAGCTTGTGATGTCTTCAATTGGCTCTCCTTCATTAGGGCACTAAGCTTATGATTTTGCTCCATAGGTATACGTGCACACTTGGTATTTTCCATCTTGAACTTGATGAGCATGTCATGGACATACTTCCTTTGTGTGATGTATATACCTGAATCTGTGTAGATCAACTCCAATCCAAGAAAATAAGTGAGTGGTCCGAGGTCACTTATTTTGAACTCCTCCTTCATTTGACTCTTTACCTGTTTGATTCCTTCAAGATCATTGCCTATGATAATAATATCATCAACATACACACATAAATAGATCACTTCAGATCCATTCCTCTTTATGAACAAAGAGGTATCCGCCTTGCTAGCTTTGAATCCTTGGTCCTGCAAATAAGTCACTAATATGAAATTCCAAGCTCTTGGAGCTTGCTTCAATCCATACAAAGCTTTCTTTAGTTTGCATACATAGTTAGGATGATGTGCATCCTCATATCCAGGAGGTTGTGCCATATACACTTCCTCAGAAATCCATCCATTCAAGAAAGCATTCTTTACATCAAGTTGATAGAGATTCCAATTTCTAGATGCAACAAGACTAATGAGAACCCTAATTGTGGGCATTTTTGCAACAGGAGAGAAAGTCTCCTCATAATCAATATCATGGGTTTGAGCAAACCCTTTAGCAACTAACCTTGCTTTGTGTCTATTTATACTTCCATTTGGATTCGTCTTGATTTTGTATATCCATCGAGATCCAATTACCTTCATAGATGGCTTGTTAGGTACAAGCTCCCAAGTGTCATTCTCCTTCAAGGCTTCCATTTCTTCATCCATTGCATCTCTCCAAGCTTTCTTGCTATGTGCTTCTTCGAATGCGGTAGGTTCTTCATTGGTTGAATCCTTTGCAATGTAGATTGAGTGCTTGGTGACCAAAGAAGTATCATAACCAAACCTCTCGGGTTTGTTCTTCTCCCTTGAAGACCTTCGAAGTGGTTGATGTGAGCTCTCGGGTCCATATGTAGCGTCCTGCATCTTTGCTTTACCTTTGTTCTTCCAGAGCTTTAGTCTTTTCAAGTCTTCTAGGTCAATCTCCGAATCACTTTCTTCAATCTGCTTTGGCTCCTTTGGTTGAAGTGATGGAAAATATTCATCCAAGTCATAAGGCAGCTTCACTTTCCTGTCATCATCAAACCATGATTTGTTTTCATAAAAAATGACATCTCTACTCACAGAAAATCCTTTATTGGTTGGATTGTACAATCTATATCCTTTTTGGTTTTGATCATAACCAATGAATACACACTTCTCTGCTATGGGATCCAATTTCCCTCTTACTTGAGAAGGAATGTGAGCATAGGCTACGCATCCAAAGATTTTACAATGCTCTAGACTAGGTCTTCTTCCATTCCACACTTCATATGGAGTGGTTCCATCTAGTGCCTTAGATGGAAGTCTATTTATGAGATATGTGGCTGTAGACACAACCTCTGCCCATAGGTAGTTTGGCAATCCCTTTTCGTTGAGCATGGACCTTGCAGCTTCGACAATAGCTCTGTTCCTCCTCTCTGCTACACCATTGAGTTCGGGTGTATACCTTGTAGTGACTTCCCTTTTAATGCCTCTTTCATGCAAGAAGGCATCAAATTCAGAAGAGAAGTATTCTCCTCCACCATCTGATCTGAGTCTTTTCAAAGTCCTACCTGTTTGGTTTTCAACAAGAGCAATATACTTCTTAAAGCAATTAAACACTTCATCCTTGTGCTTCATGAAAAACAGAATGGTCCACCTGCTACAATCATCTATGAAAGACACATAATATCTTGAGCCTGATATAGATGGCTCCTTACTTGGACCCCACACATCCGTGTGCACTAGATCCAAAAGTTTTGATACATATATCCTTTCTTATTGAAAGGTTGTCTATGAGCCTTGACGAGTTGACAAGCTTCACACTTATAAATCATGTGTTGCCTTGTGATATTAGGCAAACCAAGTACACTTTGGTCCCTGCAAATTTGTTTGAGTGTCCTCTCACCAATGTGAGCAAGCCTTTTGTGCCATATCTCCAACTCTGTTAGAGTTTGAGATCCATAGCTAAACAAAGCTATGTTCTTTGTATCTTCCACTTCAAAATTGAAAAGCCTTCCTGTCTTTTCTCCTTTGGCAATCCTTCGAAAGCCTTGCCTTTGGTCTTCAACATATGCTCCAAACCGGGTGAATCTAACCTGCAATCCTTTTTCAACCATCTGTCCAACACTTATTAAATTTTTGGTAATTGTAGGGACATACAAGACTTTGCTTAAGAGGTTCATATTCCCATCGGATGTCTTCACATTACCTATCTTCTCCACTGAGTGCTTTGTGTCATCTCTTGTCTGCACTTCGTGCTTGTTATGAGGATCTTCCAAATCAGAAAGTAAAGCCACATTTCCTGCTACATGGTTTGAGCATCCCGAATCAATGTAAAATATGTGATCATCATCCTTACCCTTCTTCACTGATAGATTCATAATCAATAATGAATCTTCTTGACTTTGGTCCTCTGCATAGTTATTGTAGTCTCTCCTTCCTCTATGGCCACTTTGATAGTTGTTATTTTTGTAATTGTTGTTGTAGTAGTTGTTGTTGTTGTAGCCTCCATTGTATCTGCCTCTATTTGATCCATAGCCACCTCTATTGAATCCTCTTCCTCTTGAGTTCCTCGGGTTCATGAAACATTCTTCAGTAGTATGGTTAGATAAGCCACATATATTGCAAGGTTGAGATGATTGGAATCTCCCCCTGCCTTGCTTTCCACCTCTGCCTCTTCCTCTAGCTCTTCCTCTACCTGTAAAGTTTGCTTGGAAAGAGCTATCTTCATCTTCATTCTTCCTATTCTTTGACTTGTCCTTGAGCTTAGCTTTATCAGAATATAAGGCAGAAGTTTGATTACCTCCTGAGGACTCACCACCTTTGCTAATCTTTAGAGTTGGCCCATGAGTGTGTTGAGGTCGGGTACATGCATATCCATGTATAAATCCATGGCTGTTGTGAATGACTCCCACTTGTCGTCTGCTTTGATTCCATTTATGATTTTTCTAATGATTTGCTCCTCTTTAATTACCTCTCCAATGCTTCCAAGTTGGTCGGAAATCTCCTTCATCTTTGTGACATAATCAGTCACATTTTGCTTCGGGCTTTTCTTCATTGTTGTGAACTCCATACACAATTGGTTCTTCTTTGCTCGTGTGTTGGAAGAGAAGAAAGAAGCAAGTGCATTCCAGGTCTCTCTTGATGTCTTGCATCCATTGACATGAGGTAAAAGAAAATCAGAGATTGAGTTTAGAATATAGGACCTTGCAAGTGCATCCTTCGAACACCAATTTGAAAGTCCTTCCACTTCTTCATGTGATGGTTGCCCTTTGTTCCTCATGGTTGGCATTGTTTCATCTCCAGATATGAATCCATATAGATTCCTCCCTTGAAGGTAAGCCTCCATCCTTAGAGACCATGCCGGGTAGTTGTTTCGATCCAATTTGTCAATTGTTGATGGAAATCCATCTCCCATGTTGCTTGACTATGCTCCGATACCACTGTGAAGAGAGATGGTGGATGCAATCCAAAGATGAGTTGGTGCTGCTACAACCATCTTCACACGAGCCAACTGAGACTTTAGAGTTGATTAGTAGATCCTTTGAGCTTCCAAAATCCACCAAAATATCAGCCAAGTACTTTGGAACATGTATCCCAAAAGTTTAAGTAAAGACAGACTAGTTGCAAAATGACTAGCTCCCAAAACTTGCTATTTTTGGACATACACCTACTGGAAAAACTGAACAGTGCTCTCAACCTGGTAAGAATTAGATAAATTCCTTTTGTGCATAGCAAATAGACTTAGCAAGCTTCCCAATCCAAGTTAAAACACTTCAAATGATGGACTGAGCACTGAGAACAAGATTCATCAATTTCTGGAACATGCCCACCATTCTCGGGGCTCTGCAGATATAGACCAGTGAGTAGTAAAATGCAGATATCTCCAAAAGTGTAAATCCAATGACTTTGAAAATTTTTATGTAAAAATTAGACAGTAAGAGCGAACCAACGCACGTTAAAAAACTGAAAAAGGTTGCGTAGAACTTGAGATATGACCTTCTGAAGTTACTGCTCTGAGTGAGTATAGTAGAGAACAAAACAGAGAAGTAGATGATGATAAATGTATAGATTCACATATGATTACAACCACATTGGCAATGAATCTTTGCACAATGGGAGTAGAATGATAGAGCTATGGAGTAAGCTCTTCAATCTCTACAAAATGGCATGAACTGGTCACGTACAAGGCTTGCTAATCGCCTCTTCCTTCTTGCTCTTTTTATAGCTATTCTTGGAGGGAGTTTTGAATTCGAATTCGAATGGCTCCACCTAAAAGTGATCCCCAAAGTTAGGAGATATTCCCTCAGCTCAAAAATTCGTGGTTTTAGGTAGATAGAACCACGACTTTGCTCTTACATCATGCATGAGGTAAGCCATCCTTTTCCATTTTTCTTTTTTTCAAATACAAGAGATAAAAATGAACTCTTTTACAAGAGGTGTTCACATGACTACACATGTGATTTACAAATGAGCATAATATCAAGCATATCAAGCATGTAGGCTTGGGTAAAATGCACCTACATGTATGTATGTATGTATGTATGTATGTATGTATGTATGTATGTATGTATGTATGTATGTATGTATGTATGTATGTATATAAGTATGTAATTAGGTATGCATGTATCAAAGTTGAAAGTCAAATATTGACTCCCTGAAATGCAAATGATTTTCTTTTTGTTTGGCATATGATGATTTCAAATCAAAACGTATGTATGTATGTATGTATGTATGTATGTATGTATGTATGTATGTATGTATGTATGCATGTATGTATGCATGTATGTATGTATGTATGTATGTATGTATGCCTGTATATATGTATGTATGTGTGTGTATGTGTGTATGCATGTATGCATGTATATATGTATGTACGTATGTATGCATGTATGTATGCATGTATGTATGTATCATATGTATGCATGTATGTATTTGTTTATGTGTGGATGCAAGATTTCATGCATGCATCTATGTATGCATGAATGATTGTGTGTACATAGCATGTATGTTTGCATGTGCATAAGCATATATGTGTGCACGTATATGTCCATGAATGTGTGTATGTATACATCTGTTATATCCTTTAATATTATCTCCTACTTTCACTCATTTTCTCTCTTCCATATTTTGACTATTTCTCTTTCTCTCCATCTCTTACTCTCATTTCTAAGCTTGTATACACAAATATAAATAAGATGTATTCTATTCTAATCATGCATACACATACTTAAAAATTTTCTAAAAAGAGAACTACCAAGAGGGTGACACAAGAGAGAAATATCAACAAACTTAGTTGTTTGTGCTGGTAGCTTCCCCGTGACATGTTTGATTTCTACATTGTACTATGCAAGGATCATGAAGTAAGGCATGTATTATATTTTTATGGGCACACCAAAGGCTTCGATTGCTTGGAGCCATGCTTCAACACGTGCAGAGTGGGTGTGTCTAAACTCTTGCATAGGATTCATCCAAGCTAGTCTGGGTAGTTCAAATATGTTGTGATCTTCCTCGGTCACTAGGCTATCGACTGCGATCTGTGGTTCATACTCCTCTTCGTAGGATTGATAGACTAGAAGTTTGATGATTTCCTCATGCTTAGAGACTTTAGTGTGTTGGAGTTAGATGTCTGCGGAAGCACGGGAACATCATAAGGAAGAAGAAGCTTGGAGCACAACACACAATACTGAATGTATTACCACTAGGATGTACAAAGATAAGTAACCCGTTAGGGCAATATGCGTATATACAAGTAGGGGGAAAAAAAATCTCCTAAAGAGGGAAAAAAGTGCCCCGGTGGTCCTAGTGTGTTCACACACATCACTACCTAAATATATCAACGAATCCCCCCTGGGAGTGATGTGGTGAACAAGGAGCTAGCACTCGTGTATAAGGAAGTGCCAAGCTATGTGAAAATCACTCCACAAAAGGAAGTAAGCCCAAAGCTTTGCGGAAAGCTTCAAACTTCTCCCTAGGCAGAGCCTTTGTGAAAAGGTCTATAATGTTCTCCTGCGTGGGCACATATGCCAAGCTGATCACTCTAGCAAAGAACCTCTCCCTTACATAATGATAATGCACCTCAATGTGCTTAGTGCAAGCATGGAACACAGGGTTCCTTGCAACTGCCAATGCACTCTGACTATCAGTGAAGATGGTGGTGGTAGAAGACTGACTAACACCCAAATCAACCATAAGACATCTGAGCCACACACTCAACAGTCGCTATGAAAGCTGCCCCATACTTAGCCTCACAAGCGGAAGTGGCCACAATAGGCTGCATCTTGCTCAACCAAGATATACATGAGCTACCAAGCATGAAACGAAAGCCACTAGTGGACACATGAGTGTCATAGCAACCAACCCAATCACTGTCAGAGAAAGCATGCAAATCTGGTAGTAGTGATCCCGCCTTGGGATAAAACAATCCAAGTAGCTAGGTACCACTCAAGTAGCGAAATATGCGCTTAAAGCCTTCCAATGCTTGACACCTGGGCAATGCATAAACGTATTGATCTGTGAGACAACAAACTGAATATTTGGCCGAATAATGCATAAGTAAATAAAGCATCCGACAACCTACTGATAGAGAACAGTATCAAATGCATCTCCAACATCATGAAGACTCAATTGTAAACTTGTCTCCATAGGAGTGGCAATAGGCTGATAGTCTTCAAGGCCAAAACGTTGCAATAATATGTCAATATATTTTGTTTGACACAAAGCCATTCCACCATCAACTTGCATAAATTGAATGCCCAAATAATGATGCAAATGGCCCAAATGAGACATCTTAAATGAGGCATGCAAATCAGCCTTAAAATCAGCAATATGCTTATCATAAGGACCAGTGAGTAGCATGTCATCAACATACACAAAAATGATTAGAAGCACATCATTAGCACACTTAACATATAAGGTGCTCTCAGTTGGACTGTTCTCAAAACCATACACAATCAAATAGGCATGTATCTTTTCATACCAAGCACGTGGTGCTTGCTTTAAGACATATAATGCCTTCTCTAACTTGCACACCTAGTTTTCATGCCCATTCTCCACAAAGCCATGGGGCCGAAAAACTTACACTTCTTCATGCAAATCACCATTTAGAAATGCTGTTTTAATGTCCAACTGATGTACATTCCAACCATGATGAGCTGCAAGTGCACAGATGCTAGGAACAGTACTTATTCAACATGTAGGTGCAAAGGTCTCATCAAAATCAATGCCTCTTTCGTGCACATAACCCTGTGCAACAAGCCAAGCTCACATGAAACCTGCAAAGGTTGAGAAGTTACCTCATTAGGACCAGCACTAGACTGTCCACATGTAAAAAGAGGCAACAAAGTATCATACATGGCTTTGGAGCTAACAAATGTCTCCTTCGTACATGAAAGTAAGGGCTAAATAGCATCTTCCACAAAAACAACATCACGGCTAACCAAAATGCATTTAGTATGTGGATGATACAGACAATAGCCTTTGCTTTCAAAATTGTAACCAACAAAAATACATTTCACTACCTTATCATCTAATTTTCTACGATGTTGTTCAGGCACTAGTGCATATCCAAACAACCAAAAACACGTAGATGAGCAACAGATGGCTTGTGACCATGCCAGGCCTCATATGGAGTGATAGACTGCAATGCTTTAGTGGGACACTTGTTAAGTACATATGCTGCACACATTACAGTCTCAAGCTAGAAACTATGTGGTAGAGCCTGACCCTTGACCATACACCTCACCATCTCCATGAGTGACTTGTTCTTTCATTTAGCAACTCCATTTTGTTGAGGTGTATACAACACTGTACACTGATGTTTTATCCCATGTTCAACCAAAAATGCATTAAAGTCAGAAGACATATATTCCGCCCCTCGATCAGAATGGAGGGTGCCCATTTTATACGCTGACAGATTTTCAGCCAAAACCAAAAATGTTTGAAGCACATGAACACTTCAGACTTTGCTTTCAATGCATATACCCATGCATGCCTGGAATAATAATCAATGAAAATCACAAAGTAAAGATAGTTTCCAAAAGAGGGTGTTTGCATAGGACCACAAACATCACTGTGAAGAAGCTGTAATTTTTGTGTAGCTCAAACAAAACCATCTTTTGGGAATGAGGAACATTGCATTTTTCCCAAAATACAGCCTTCACATACATGTTTACGAGGTGCCTCAAGTTTAGGCAAAGAGGACACCATTTCACATTTCTGTAGGCGTAGCAAACTAGAAAAATTGAGATGAACAAAGGGTGCATGCCAAAGCTTTGCATCTCACATAGCCGGAGAACCATGTACTGCACATGCTGAGTCATTCATAGATTTTTCATAATCTATGAGCTTATACAACTCATGAGATAAAATGCCAGAAGCAAGAACTATGTTGCCATTTGACAGATCATGAACTGTACATCTGTCATCGACAAATCTCACAACCAAGCCAATCTTGGCTAAAGCCGAAACTAATAATAAATTCTTCTTGATCCTTGGCACAAATAAAGCATCTGACAATGTAAAAGAACTACCATGATTAGTGTTCATAATGATCTTACCAACTCCCATTATAGGATAAGAGGAGTTCTTGGTGCATGTAACAATATTCCCTGTCAGGGCATGCTCGAGTGAAGAGAAGAAACTACGCTGTGAGGTAATATGTTTGGCCACCCTACTATCAAAGTACCAAACATCTGAGTCTACTGCAGACATGCACTGCTCATGAGAAGATGGGTCAAAACTGCAAATAGTAGTAAACACCCATTCTTCATCCTGCACAAGATTAGTAGAATCTGTTTTTAGTGTAGAGGCCTCTGCAACAACCATTTCGACCTCTTTCTTCTTTGCCTCTTTAGCAGCCAATTTTGGACAAATCTTAATGACATGATCATTTTCTTTACAATATTTGCAAAACAATTTTTGCTTTTCTAATTTCTTCCCATCTTTGTCTTCCTTCTTTGATTGTGCAAAACTCGCAGATTTCTGCTTACTGGTAGAAGAGCTCCATTTTCCTTTGACCTTCTGACTAGCCAGGAAAGCTTGATTTGCAACATGCATAATAGACCTATTCTGCCTAGACCGATCCTCCTACAACAAAACAAAAACTAACTCTTCAAATGTTAAGGCATTTGGATTGCCTTTCATCATCAAACGAAGAGTAGAAGCAAGGGAAAACCATTCAGAACAGTTTGCACAAATGAAGTGTTAGGAAGGACTTTGTCAACAGAAATCAAGTGTTCCTTCAAATCCTTGATCTTTGTCAGAAAACTGTCCATAGAATCACCTTCATTCATATGCTCACTCTCCAAGAGTTTTCGGAGGTAAGCAACACAAGCCTCATTCCTAGCCTAGTACAATGTGGTAAGTGTATCCCAAGCATCCTTAGCTATTCTACAAGAGCAAATGTGAGGAATAATGGCACATTTCACAGATAAAGCTATCAATGCATGTGCTTGAGCATCTTTGCCATCCTAACAAATTTGCTTTGCAGTAGGTGCAACAAAAGAGTAGCACGAACAGGAATCTGTAGAATATCACCATCTTCAACACCATCTGCATTAACTTCAGTACCTGTATTTGCAGTACCTGTGTTGGTAGGTGGAATAAGATGTTTTTCAGCACCTTGTACAATATTCCACAGTCCTTTTGCAACCAATACATGACACATCATATAAGCCCACAATGGATAATTGGTACCATCCAATTTATCCTCAACAACCAACATACAAAATGCATTACTGCTTTCAGCCATGGCCACTGAATAAAATATCTTGATGCAAAAAAATGACTGTATATGAAAAAGTTGAACAGAACTACCCAAACGAGTTCTGCTAGACCTATAGCAGACTTTAAGACGCTTATACTGGAGAAACAAAACCTGTATGTATCTTTGGCAGAGAAAGACAAAATAGCCTGCACAAGCACTACGATAGTGCATTTGAAGGTCAAAAGGAGCTCAGATTGCGATTTCGACACCACACAATAAAGCTGTTTCGATCTTGTAATCATGATGAGTATGGATACCAAATTTCGTGTGATTCTAAGACTGTGATTGGAGGAGTGTCGACGATGCCCTAGATGAAAGTGCGACATGCTCTGATAGCAATTGTTGGAGTTAGACATCTGCGGAAGCACGCGAACAACACAAGGAAGAAGAAGAAGAAGCTTGGAGCACAACACACAATACTGAATGTATTACCACTAGAATGTACAAAGATAAGTAATGCATTAGGGAAATAGGCGTATATACAAGACGAGGGAAAAAACCTCCTAAAGAGGGAGAAAAGTACCCTAGTAGTCCTAGTGTGTTCACACACATCACTAAAGAGGGGAAAAAACCTCCTTAAGAGGGAGAAAAGTGCCCTGGTGATCCTAGTGTGTTCACACAAATGACTACCCAAATCTATCAACACAGTGGTGACTTTGTTCTATCAATGGTAGTGCATGACATGATACGTGATTGTAAAGCAAAAACTTGTTTTCACATATCTTCAAGTTCTACAAGTGCCTCAGTTGGGAGGACATGTTTTATTGTGGGGCTTCCTCTTGAATGGGCATTGGTAAAGTTGCTTGGTTCATTCTCAAATTGAAATTCCGTAGTGGGCTTAAAGTGAGCTTCTAGAAGGTTGAGGTAATCTTCCAAGATGATCTTGCTCGTCTCTAATAGAAGGACTTTGAAACAAGAAGGACTAATTAGTGTGTCTAGTGCATCCATTGTGGCTTTAAAATTGTCCTTGTTGTGTTCTAGTAGATGCTATTTTTCCTCTTGTCCCCCCAATGATGTGGCTGTGTAATAGACCCATGTTCCTCATTAATAAGACATTCTTTTCCATTTGAGCTCTTAGTAGGTCTTTGATCTCTAGAACTACTTGATTATGAAATTGTAGGTCAAGCGCATTATGGGTCTCCATTAGCTACTTTTATCCAACATTTTGTGAGGAATTCTTTATACTTAGTGAATCACTTGCACTAGCAAACTGTGTGTGCTCATGCAGTATGAGTGACATTGGCCTACTGTTGCAAATTCCTCACGAATTTGCTACATGCATGAAATCATTTGTTGAATTGCATTATCTATAGTAGACAAGGTATATACATGGTTCTAATGCATAAATGCTGAGTGATCTATGTGAGATGTAGAGGGGATGGGGATGGGGACAAGTAAGGTGGATGCAAATGACAATATATTTGTGAGTGGTGGTGATGTTGGTGGAGGGAGGATAGGGGATGGTGCATGGAGTGGTAGTGGTGGTGGTGGTGGTGGTACGGATGGTGGTATATCCATGGGTTTGGACGTGCTTGTGTGTGTGATGGTGATGTGAATAGTGGCATTGGTTGTGCTACGCATGATGGTGTACTCATTGAGAAAGTCTGTACATGTGGTCAGAGGAATTTTGGAATACCAATAAGAGGCAAAAAGATGTCCTCCCATGAAAATATATGTGTAGCTGGTGGTTCAAATTGTGAAGAGAAGATAAGAAGAAACAATAATGGGGAAGGTGGGCACAATGGAGGGGAAATGGAGCTTATGTGGTTTGAATGGGAGGTGGCAAGGGAGATATGTTGATATATTTTGATAGTGATGCATGTGAACACACTTATGACAGTCAGGGCACTTTTTTCCATCTTTATGAGGTTTTATTCCATCGGCTTGTATACACGCCTATAACCCTAATGGGTCACTAAACTTTGTACAATGACGTGGAAATTCATTCAATGTCGTGTTGTGATCCAAGATTATTCTTCTTTCTTATGCTCTTCATGTGCTCGTGCATACCTCAAACTCAAACAATTGGTGTTAGAGCAGGTTGTCGCTTCATCAAGGGCATGGTCAACATTTGCCTAGTCATTGTCTCAAAATTGCATGAAAATTGGTGAGCATACCCAAGGCGATTAGGAGTTCAAAACAACTTCAATTTTTGGTGTCAAAATTTTGATATGAGCTCATTTTGGCCTTTGAATGCAGTATTGCAATGCATGTACATGCAATTTGATCCTTGTGCCAATTATATATACACGTTTTGGTGCACCAATATAAGCACCTTAAAGTCTATTATAGGTTTAGCAGAGCTCAAGAGGGTAATTCTGTTCAACTTTTTAAGATACAATTATTTTTTTGCATTAGGGTATTTTAGTCAGTGGCCATGGTTGAAAGCAATGATGTATTCTGTATGTTGTATGCAAGATAAGTTGGATGGTAATAATTACTCATCATGGGCATATATGATGTGTCATGTATTCATAGCAAAAGGGCTATGGAATATTGTACACGGTATTGAAAAACATCATACTATATCTACAAATAGTGTTATCAAAGGTGATGCAGATGTCGTCAAAGATGATGATCTTCAAAATCCCTCTTCATGCTGAGGTTCCTACTGCACCTATTGCACCTACAGCAAAGCAAATTTGTTGGGATGGTAGAGATGCTCAAGCACATGCATTGATAGCTTTTTATGTCGAATGTGCCATTATCCCCCACACTTGCATGTTGCAGATTAAGCTTCCTTAACTAGTCAGAAGGGCAACGATAAATGGAGCTCATCTACTAGTAAGCAAGAATCTGTTGATGCTCCACATTTGAAAAAGGATTCAAAAAATGAGAAGTAAGCAAAAAAGAAAAAACAATTTTGCAAATATTGTAAAGGAAGTGATCATATCATAAAGAGTTTTCCAAAACTAGATGCAAAAGAGGCAAAGAAGAAAGAGGCTGAAATGGTTGTTCCATAGGCCTCGACACCAAAAGACAGTCCGCTAATCTTGTGCAGAATGAAGAATGGGTGTTTACCACTGTATGAAACTATGACCCATCTTCTCATGAGTAGTGTATGCTTGCAATAGACTCAAATGTTTGGTATTTTGATAATGGGACAACCAAACAAATTACCTATGAGTGTAGCTTCTTCAGTTCACTTGAGCGTGCCCCTACATGGAATATGATCACATGCGCTAACAACTCCTCTTATCCTGTAATGGGAGTTGCTATGATCATTTTGACTACTGTTGATGGTAATTCTTTCACATTTTCTGATGCTTTGTTTGTGCTAGGGACCAAGAAAAAAAATATATTATCAATTTTGGCATTAGCCAAAATCAACTTGGTTCTTGAATTTGTTGACGAAAGATGTCAATTCATGATCTGTCAAATGGAAATGCTATTACTGCTTCTGGAATTTTATTTCGTGGGTTGTTTAAGCTCATAGACTATGCAAAATTTGTGAATGATTCAACATGTAACATACAAGATTCTCAAGCTATCTCAGATGGAAAGCTTTGGCGTGCACACTTTGGCCATCTGAATTATGCTAGCTTGCTATGCCTACAAAAATCTGAAATAGTGTCCTCTTTGCCCAAACTTGAGGCACCTTGCAAACATGTTTGTGAAGGCTATATTTTTGGCAAAATGAAGAATTTCTCATTCCCCAAAGATGGTTCAGTTAGAGATTCTCACAAATTGCAGGTTCTTCATGGTGATGTCTGTGGTCCTATGCAAAGAAGTTCTTTTGGGAACTACCTTTACTTCTTAACTTTCATTGATGATTTTTCTAGGCATGCATGGGTGTATCCATTGAAAGCAAAGTCAGACATGTTTATGTGCTTCAAATAGTTTGTGGTTATGGTCGAAAATCTATGATCATGTAAATTGGGCACCCTCCATTTTGATCAAGGGGGGAATACATGTCTTCTGATTTTAATACATTTCTGGCTAAGTGTGGGATAAAATATCAGACCACCGTGTTGTATACACCTCAACAAAATGGAGTTGCAGAAAGAAATAATATATCTCTCATGGAGATGGCAAGGTGTATGCTCAAAAGTCAAGCTTTACCACATAGATTCTAGCTTGAGGCTATTATGTGTGCAACATATGTACTTAATAGGTGTCCCAACAAAGCACTACAATTTATCACTCCATATTAGGCTTGGCATGGTCACAAGCTATATGTTGATTATCTGTGTGTCTTTGGCTGTCTTGCATATGCATTAGTGCCTAAACAACAATGTAGGAAATTGGATGGTAAAGTAGTGAAATGTATTTTCTTTGGCTATAGTTATGAAACCAAAGGCTATCACCCATATCATCCATAGACTAAACACATTTTGGTTAGCCATGATGTTGCTTGTGTGGAAGATGCAATATAACCATTAATTTCATGAACTAAGGAGTCATCAGTTAGCTTGAAAGATGTGAATGATACTTTACTGTGTCTCTTTATAGGTGGATAGTCAAGTGCTAGTCCAAATGAGGCAATTTCTCAACCTTTAGAGGTTCCACATGATGATGTAGATCATTCCATTTTGGATGCAAATTTACTTGACTCACTTTTTGGTGAAAGGGATGATATAGAGGAGGTAGAAGCTATGCCTAAATGGTTGTTGCAAGCAATGGATGCCTCTACTCTTTGATGAGAATGAGGTTGTTTCTTTTGATGAAGCAAGAAATTCAAAAAATTGGATGGCTACTATGCAATTAGAATATGATGCCATTATGAAGAATGGTACTTGGACTTTAGATGATTTGCCTCCTAGCAAAAAGGCCATTGGCACTAAATGGGTATACAAGTTGAAGCATAAGCTTGATGGAAGAGATGACAGGTATAACAATAGGCTTGTTGCAAAAGGTTATGCTCAAGAGAGAGGCATTGATTTTGATGAGAACTTTACACCCACATGTCAAATGACTAACATTTGTAGCATATGTGCGCCTACAACTCATCATGGTTGGAATGTACATCAACTAGACAATCAAACTCAATTTTTGAATGGTGGCTTACATGAAGAAGAGTATGTATTTCAAACTTGTGGTTTTAAGTAGAAAGGGCATAAAAAATAAAGTGGCATTATATGGTTTGAAGCAAGCACCATGTGGTTGGAATGAAAAGATACATGCCTACTTGATTGCACGTGGTTTTGAGAACAGTTCAACTGAAGGACCCTTATATGTTAAGCATATAGATAATGTACCTATGATCATTGTTGTGTATACTGATGACATATTGCTCATTGGTCCTAATGAGAAGCACATTTCTGAATTTAAGGCTGATTTGAATGCTTCTTTTGAGATGTCAGATTTGGGTCATTCACATAATTATTTGGACATTCAATTTATGCAAGTTGATGCAAGAGCATCTTTGGGTCAAAAGAAATATATTGACACATTATTGCAACATTTTGTCCTTGAAGATTGCAAACCTATTGCCGCTCTGATAGAAACAGGTTTAGATAATATAATTGATAAAATTTCGTTTAGTCAATATCTCCCTAAGTTGAGTCTTCATGATGCTGGACATGCATTTGATACTACTCTCTATCAATGGGCTATTGGATGCTTCATTTTCTTATGCTTAACTTGGCTTGATATTTAGTTTGCTGTCTCTCACATGAATAGGTTTATGCATTGCCGAGGTGTCAAGCATTGGTAGGAAGTTAAGTGCATCTTTCACTACTTGAGTGGTACTAGGCTACTTGGATTGTTTTATCCCAAGGGGGGATCATTACCACCAGATTTACATGCTTTTTTTGACTCTGATTGGGCTAGTTTCTATGATCCATTAGTGGTTTTTGCTTCATGCTTGGCAGCTCATACATATCTTAGTTGAGAAAGAATTAGCCTAAGGTGGCCACTTCTAGTTGTAAGGCTGAGTATAGGGAAGGTTTCACAATGACTATTGTGTGTGTGTGGGTGAGATGCCTTTTGGTTGATTTGGGTGTTGGTTAGTCTTCTACCACCACCATATTCACTAAGAGTTAGAGGTCATTGGCAGTTGCAAGGAATCATGTGTTCCATGCTCGCACAAAGCACATTTAGGTGCACTACCATTATGTGAGGGAGAGGTTCTCTATTGGAGACATGAGTTTCGAATATGTGTTGACATAGGAGAATGTCGCAAGCCTTTTCACAAAGGCTGTGCCTAGGGAGAAGTTTGAAGCTTTTCACAAAGCTTTGGGCTTACTCCCTTTTGTGGAGTGATCTCTTTCCACATAGCTTGGCACTTCCTTATACATGAGTGCCAGCTCCTTGTTCACTGCATTACTTCCAAGGAGAATTTTTTTAGTGATGTGTATGAACACAGTTAGGATTGTTGGGGCACTTTTTTCTTGCTTTAGGAGGTCGTTTTCCCCAAATTGTATATATGCCTATAATCCTAACATCTCATTAATCTTTATACATTCACTTGTTAATTCATTCACTCTTGTATTGTGTTCTAAGCTTTTTCTTCTTCCTTGTGCTGTTCGTGTGTGCACACAAACCTCAAACTCCAATAAGCTATGGTTTATGGGATAGAAGAAATGGTCATAAGTGTGGTTGATATGGGGGTGTCTGATTGAGAGATTACAAGGAAATTTTTGACAATGCTTTTAGTCATGTGAGGTGGGGAGTGGTGATACAATAGGGAGATGGTGAGAGGGTAGTGTTTGTGGTGGGATCTCAAATATTGATTGGAATTCTTGGGAAAGATGGTTGGCGGAGGTGAGTGATGGAATGAGTGGTGCACTAAGGTGTCGATGGGCAAGATAGGTAGTGGTTGTGTGTCCACTAGATGTTGATAGTCTAAACAATTTTTGCGGGATTGGAACATTAATGGACTGGTTGTGTTGCGCTCAAAGTCAAACCTTGCAAGCATCATATCATGTAGGTGGTTGATTGGTTAGGAAATTAAGTGCTTCGACCACACCTACAACTTGAGTTAAGGTGCGGATTGTCTCAACGAATGCTTTGTCAAAGCTACTATTTTGAAGCTCTTGTTATTGGAGAGCATGAATGTTTTCCTCATTAGATTCTCTGTGGTTGCATACTACTCCCATAGTAGCATATAAGCATTGATGAGTTGTCGTATAGGCTGATCGATCAGTTTCGGAGCCTTCTTCTTTGCTCATCATGGTCTTCATGTTGATATGTAGTTCTTTCTTCCTCTTCATTAGTTAATGGCCATTCGTGTTGTTCATATTGGTTCTGGTTTGTCCCTCTTCATGATCTGTCTATGATCCAAGATAGCTAGGCCTCTCATAGTCTTGGGATACATAGTGTGTGTTAGAGATTGGAATTCTATGAAGTGGAATTGGGATTTCAAAATCTAATGTGATGGCAAAGTCTTCAATAGCCATATTAGAGATTGGAAATGTAACATGAGAAGAGGTGTGAACCATCTCTTAGTTATAGTGAGACAAGAACTCACATGAGTGCCAAGTGGCACTCATGTGAGAGGCGATGTTTCATTACCATTATGGGTGATGAGAGATTGAGAGGAGAGTTTTTATTTGGAAGCTCACATGTTTGGCGGCATATTATGACTTCTATCTCTATGTGCCATCTCTCGAGAAATGTGATGTAGGTGTGGCAAAACAAGGAGGTTCATTGGGAGTTAACATTGGCATCATAGCCAGGGATAGCTGCAACATGCATAGAGGTGTACACAAGTACACACTCAAAAACGAGTGCATAAGCGCCTTCCGTGGGAGAGCTTCCCTCCCCTCATTCTCCAAGATAGTGAGCATGAGGAGAGAACTTTGTATGTGAAGGCCTAATTCGACACTGCACATTGACCTATGGGATTATTCTCCATCGTATGAAGAGCTTTCAAGCTCAAATGCCTTGTCCAACCATTGAGAAGGAGGTAATAAAAGCTCAAAAATTTAGTTTTCTTTCTTAGTTTTAAGGGCTACAAAAGTCAACTTGTGAGCAAAATTGAATACAAGAAAGGGCATACACATGTACTATGGACTGTGGAGATGAGGTATGGGCTGCGAGATAGCTAAAAAGAGCTTGGAACACTCAGTTTTAGGCTTCCAAAATCAATCCCTCATCAAGAGTTTCTCTTTAACTTCCTACTCTTGACATACCCACCTTCTTCGGCCCGTAGCTTGGTGACCCGACATTCAATTTGAGAAATCTTTGTCATTTTAGGAAGCTGCTTCTAAGCTTCACTCAGAAACAAACATTGATTGACTTAGAGAAGATTTGATCATCCAAAATCCCTCTGTAATGCTTCAATAGAAACTAGGCAGCTACTTTTCGCGCTTAGTTTTTCATCGTTGGGCATCTAAATTGACTTTTTTCACTTGGAGTAGCTTCATATTTTTGAAGTACAAGTGCTCAACTACTTATTTTGGGTTGGCGAGGACTGGTGAAAATTAAAAGTGCTTCATTTTGACTCAGTTTGTTCATTTGAGGCTATTGCTATATGTTTTTGGAGTCGTTCTTGTTGGTTTTTGGTGACTAGAACCTCCTCAGGCCAACCAGACATTTCAAATTTTATTTTGGGCGTAGCATGGATTTTAGATAAGCACCTTCAAACTTCAAAGACCGCTTCGATTTTGCTTCGGGATCTTCATTTTGTATCAGGGAAGTGCTCTAGCATTATATTTCTTCTCTTCTTGCATATTTAAGTTTACTTCCATTCATTTTACATACTCTAGTTAAGTAAACAGGGGAGCAAAATATGGATTCCAAGGGTAAACAAATCTTAGGCTACACTTCTCCATATAAAGAAAAACTAGAGGATCCTAACCATAGGATGGAAGAGGTAGAGCTTGAGCAGGAATTTGAGAAAAAACTAGAGGGAAAAGAGCCACAACAAGAAGAGTATTCTTATGTGGAACTCTACAATGAGTTTGTTACTCACGAACAATTCACATAGTTAAAAGAACACACCCTTAGTTGAGAGAGAGACATAGGTAGCATGATGTCTCTCAATGAACAACTTAAGTCCCAAATGATCTCAGTGGAGACACATGTCACCTCTTTCCTAGTTAGGAATGAAAGAGAAGCTCCTACTCTTCCTATAGATATGGCTAGGAAAGATTCGTCTTTTTCCTAGTATGCAAAAAAGAGAGAGTTCTAGGGAAGCTCCCCTCTTGAAAGACTTGAAGCCACCTACCTTTACAGGGGATGACCGTGAGAGAAACAAGGATGCTATCTATACTTTTTTGCAAAAGTGGAATGATTGCATCAACTGAAGGGGATCCCACCTGAGTACCGTGTGCTAGAGGCGAGTCTCTCGCTTGGCCCGTGTGCCTATAAGTGGTGGATGAGTCTCAAGGAGGCCAACTCTATCCCTACAGACTGGGCTCAGTTTGAAACTCTTTTCCTGAAAGAGTTTCTTCCTGAGAATGAGGAAGAGAGGAATTGGGATGAGTGGGATAGGATCTCACAAAGAGATAGGCCCTTGATGGTCTACATATCCCACTATAGGGAGATCATTTTAAAACTTAAGGGTTTGGATGACTTTCAGAAAACAAGAGGGGTTTTTAGGGGCTTAGATAAAGCCATTAAGAGAGAGGTAAGAAGAAATGCACCTAAGACGTTTGAGGAGGCAATCAAATATGCCCAGATTTATGATGACCATAATGGTCCTTAGTATACTCCTATGGAGACGGATCAACCCCTCAAACCTCTTAGCACGACTAAGTTCAAGAAGAAAGTACCTTTAGGAAAAAAAAAAATCTTCATTAAGAAATAGAGATCCCAAGGACCTAGGTTATCTATCGAGCAATTTGAGAGGTCCAAGAGAGAGAACCTGTGCTTTAGGTGTTTGTCTCCTAGCCATTCATAGTGGAATTGTCCACTCAAGAAGGGGGGGGGGAGAAGAGAAGGCTAGAGAGTAGTACGGCCCCTAATGAGGGCAAAAAGGTGGTCCATCTAGTACAAACACTTCCTATTCATGCCAAGTCTAGCTCTAAGGGAGTGGAGGTGATGCACGAGGATATTGAACACACCTATTGTTTGACTCAGTCATTATGGTCACCTCAGTTTGGATCACATGAATTGGTTAAACTTCATGGTAGTGTATAGGAGGCCAGAGTGTGAGTCATGATAAATGAATTTGCCACTCATAACTTCATAAGCTATGCTCTGGACAAAAAGCTAAAGATTCCCCAGCAACCCAGTACACATAAATACATAGTATCTATGATGCAAGGGGAAGATAAGAGGATATGGGATACCATGGTATCCAATTTGGAAGTCAAGATGTAGGATTATACTGACCACATGGGCTTCCAAATCATGAATATGGAGAGGACAAACCTTGTGTTAGGTAGAGAGTGGCTATGGGGGTTGAGAGACACACTTAAGCTATCATAACAACATCCTTGAGGTTGAAAGAAATGGAAGTAAATTTTGTATACAAGGAGAGAGAGATCTACCTAGTGCACCTCTCATCTCATCTTTGGAGTTGTATAGTCTTTGTCATTTTCAACATGTATAGGAGATCTTTTTGTTGTATAGTCAGGACTTTGAGCAGTGTACATACATTTCATCTGATGTATATTTTCATGCTAGAAATGTAAATATGGACATGAATTTTTACTATTCTTTCTTACAAGAGTGTGTTGTTAAAGGTTTTAAAGATCTTATGTTTGATTTTAGAGATGTTTTTCCCACCAACTTACCTAGAGGGCTACCACCTGAGAGAGGGGACATTCACCATGCTATTGAGGTAGTTACTAACACTAACCCTATTTGTAAGCCACCTTATAGGCTTAGTGTTTGTTAGCATGAAGAGGTTGAGAGGCAACTATAGGACTATTTAGATAAGGGCTCCATTAGACCTAGTAACTCACCTTGGGCTTCACCAATGCTCTTAGTTAAGAAAAACCAGAGAGTTACTCCAAATATATATGCCTAAAAAAAGAAATATGAAATTTGGTGTTTTAAAATATTTGATAGAAATAGAGCCGCCCGAGGAGGGTTTTTGAGGCTAAGTCTTGCTTAAAAAGTATAATCATGGATGGCTCTATGAGATTATTTATAGATTATAGAGGACTAAAGAAGGTAACTATCAAAAATAGGTTTCCAATGTATAGGTTGGAAGACCTATTTGATCAGTTACATCAAGCTAGGTATTTTATCAAGCTTGACCTTAGATTAGGGTATCATTAGATTAGCATTAGGTCAGAGGATGTTCCTAAAATTGTATTCAAACTAGATATGGGGACTGAGTTTTTGGTGATGTCTTTTGGTCTCACCAATGCTCCTACTACTTTCATGAAGCTCATGAATAGTGTACTGCAGCCTTATCTAGGGTAGTTTGTAGTAGACGTCCTAGATGATATTCTGATCTATAGTACATTAGAATAGAAGCACTTGGAACACTTATGAAAAGTATTCCAAGCGTTAAGGAAAAAATCACTCTTTGCTAAGGAGTCAAAGTGTGAATTTTTCAAAACAGAGGTTAGATACCTTGGGCATATAGTCTCCCTGAATGGAATCTAGATGGATCCTGAAAAGGTAAGGGCTATTATGGAATGTTCACATCCCAAAAACCAAGAAGAGGTGTAAATCTTCCTTGGTTTATTAAGCTTCTATCGGAGATTCATAAGAATTATGTCAAAATTGTTGTCTCGATGATGGAACAGGTTAAAGGCAAAGGGAAAGGCTTTCATTGGGGAGACAAACAGAAGCAAAGTATGGAGAAATTAAAAGTAGTAATTGTTATAGCTTCACTTTCACATATAACAGATCCCAATAAACCCTTTGTGGTTGAGACTTATACAAGTGATTTTGCTATAGGAGCGGTTTCAATTCAGGATGGTCGAACAATAGCTTTTGAGAGTAAGAAACTAGAACTAGCTCAGAAGAATTACTTCATCTATGAGAAGAAGTTGTATTCAATTGTCCATGCTTTGAAGGAGCGGCATCATTATCTATATGGTGCCAAAGTTAGAATAGTGTTTGATCAAGAGAGCATTAAGTGGCTTTGTAGTCAAATAGACCTTAAAGGTCGTAAGGTCTGATGGGCAGAGACCCTTCGGAAGTTTGATTACGAGCTTAGGTATCGGAAGGGAAAGTTTAATGTAGTGACTTATTCACTTAGCTGCATGCCTATGCTCAATGGACCGAGTTTTACTCAGATCACTAGTGAGCTACTTGAGTCCATTAGAGGAAAATGTAGGCTTGATCCTACATATTATGAGATTTGGGAAGCCATAGAGAATGGGGATTGTGATCCACGGGTTTCCAATGAGGATGGAGTATCAGCAGGTACTCAAGAAGGATTCAAGTGGAAGAATTATAGTATCCATGATGGAGATCTGCTATATAAAGATAAGGTGTGTAGCCCTAAAGATCTTCAAATGAGAGAATACATTTTATGTGAGTGTCATGACACACCTAGTGTGGGGCACCCAGGAGTTGACAAGACGTATGATCTTGTTAAGAGGTAGTTTTATTGGCATGGACTTCATAAGGACGTCCTAGAATATGTGCTTAAGTGCACTATATGCCAGGTCAATAAAGCTGAAAGGTTGAGGATTGGAGGACTACTCCACCCATTGGATATTCCCGATGGGAAGTGGGAGAGTATCTCCATGGATTTCATAGTTGGATAACCTAAGACATAGAGAGAGCACAACTCTATCTGGGTAATTGTGGATAGGTTAACCAAAATGTTGGATATGAAACTTAGCATGAGTACAACTGAGCATCCACAATCGGATGGGCAAACAGAGAGGGGTTAACCAAATACTAGAGGATATGCTTCGAGCGTATGTGAATGAAAGAGAAACTTATTGGGAAGAGTACTTACCTATAGTAGAGTTTGCATACAATAGTGCTAAGCACTCTTCCATTGGGCATAGTCCATTTATGCTTATGTATGGATATTAGCCAAGAGCTCCTTATGTAGTAGGATTGTAGAATGAGAAAGTTCAAGTTACAAAAGACTTCTTGGAAGAGATGAACGATATGCTTAGGCTTGATAAGGACAATATTAGGAGAGCTCAGGATAGAGCTAGAGCCTAAATTGACCCTGGAGAGACATCAACTTTGAGGTAGGAGAGCAAGTCTACCTTAGAGTTTCATCTAGATCTGAAACCATGAAGATGGGACCTTGCCCAAAACTATCTCATAGGTATTGTGGGCCTTTCCAAATACTCAAGAGAATAGGAAAGATGGCTTATCAGCTCCAACTTCTAGAGAATAGTCAAATCCATCCAATCTTTTATGTTAGTCGGCTTAAGAAAAGGCTGGGTGAATCTAACAACCTCATTCTAGATAGTGAGGTAGTAGAGCCTATTTCTGATCAATCTATTCCACGTGAGCTTGAGAGCATACTACGTACTCGAGAAAAATGGACAAGAAGTCACTTATATAAAGAGTGTCTAGTAATGTGGAAAGATAGTTCAGAAGATAGTGCCACATGGGAGTGGGTTGGCACCCTTCAGAGATAGTTTCCCAACTTTAGACTACCTTGCCAAGAGTCTTCTTAAGCAGAAGGATAGGGGGAAACAACACGGAGATATGACCATGTAGTATAATACATGGGGATTTAGTGGGAGTGTGCTTTCAATAAGTTCTCTCTTTCTCACAAATGTTCCAATACCATTTTTGAGGACAAAAATTGAGTTACGGGGAAGGAAATGTAACATGAGAAGAGGTGTGATCCATCTCTTAGTTATGGTGAGACAGACACTCTCATGAGTTTCAAGTGGCACTCATGTGAGAGGCCATGTTTCATTACTATTATGGGTGATGAGAGACTGAGAGGAGTGTTTTTATTTGGAAGGTCACACGGCTAGATGGCATATGATGACTTCTATCTTTGTGTGGCATCTCTTGGGAAACATGCTGTAGGTGTGGCAAAACAAGGAGTTTCATTGGGAGTTAACAAGAAAACAAATCCTTTTAAAGTGATAGCTTCAATTTGACCCATGGTGGTGTCTCCTACTGGTTGTTCTTGTGTAATTTCACCTTCACCCTCAAGAGAGATTGGATGTGGAATTTTGATATGGATGGGTGGTATTACTGGCTATGGGCTTGTTGGGCATGGTTGAGGGGATGGAAAAGTTTTGGTGGTTTGTAGATAGGGTAGGGTGCTTCACATTCTTTTGATTGGATGAGATGTGGATGCTCTTGCACTCTTGAATGCTTGTATCTATGTGTGCATAAGTGAGCTATCTATGAGGATATCATATGCTAAACAGATGTAGATAATCCTTGTTATGGCATAACACCCATTAAGTACCTGTTTTCAAATCCATATGGCATTGGTGGCATAGATCTTATCCATAATCCAATGATATAAATCAATGCATAGTAGCATGTTCTAAGCCAAGTGTAAACCGAACCAAATTTTCTTATGGGGTTGCATAAAACAATCCTGCCTAGGGAAAGCAAAGATGCACATGCACAAGCTGATGGATAAGTTAGGAGTGATGGCCAACATTTGAGTTTACTTCATGACTTCCTTTTTCGTCATCAACAACTCTGTGATCAAAGTCTCTTTATCAAAAGTAGCATGTGTTTTGAACATCTTAAATGCTTCATGGACTAACTTGTGGGTCAACTTAAACTTTTTAAAGGGTGATCTGGAAGCAACGACGGAAGTACAAAAGTACCTAGTACGTTCTTGTCATTACTTTCCTATAATATATGAATTAAAAAGTAACAATAGTAGAAGTCAACTTTGGGAGTGGTGTAGTGAAGTATTCTGCTAGCCATTCTTTTGCCCAAATCGGTTGTAGATTTTTAGAGTCTGTTGGGGTTTCGTGGACAAGAAGGAGTTTGAGGGTTTGTAGGAGAAAAAGGAGATGATGAAAATGGAATAACAGTGAGAACTTCTGCAAAGGAATACTCTTGGAAACCTTGAATATTGATTATCTTGCAACAATTACAATGACCGCACACAGTCTAGTCAATGACTAAATACAACTTCAGAGAATATCAATTACTGAAGACCAATTATCTCAAGTCCTCTGGCAGCAGCCTCTCCTGCACCAATCCTTCACTTGCTTCACGCTTCCCTTGTGCACACCTTGCACTAAGCTTCCACCAAGCTAAGGAATTGGTATCTCGGCGCACACACACAATAGACCTTGGGACTCTTGGAATCCAATCCGCCTTCTCTGCACCCTTCCTCTTGGCACCTCTTGCACTCTTCCGTGTCGTCGCACACTGGTGGCTCTTCCTTTTCTTTCTTTCTTGCTTCCTTTCTTGCTTCCTCTGAAGCTCTCTCTTGCTCCTTTCTTGCTTCCTCTGAAGCTCCCTCTTGCTCCTTGTTCTCAATGTGTCCAAGAATAGCCTTTGTCCTTTTTTCTTGAATCCGCCGGTCCCGTGACTTCTAACTGCCATGGACTCTTGGGCTTCCTTTGATGTCCCAAGATTCTCTTGTTAGTTGGCGGCCAACGAATTGCCCTTTGTCCTGTAGTGACTTTAGTGTAAAACCAAAAATTTTAATGGGGGTCATACTTTCACTTGTGCGTATACTTTTCCGCTTCACATGTCTTCACATTACCTTTTAATTCTTCCTTTGTGTACTGAAGGGGGTTCACCTAAACCTTCCCAATTACGTTAAAACACATCCTTAGGAAAATTAATTTACCCTTTGCGGGACAATTAATTGTCACTTAGGCACTTTGACTTTGCACCTGTTGGCTTGACCTTGACCTTGTTGACTTTGACCGGTTGGCTTTGACTAACATGACTTTTATGGGCTCAACAGAGTCCTAGAGTGCTTCGAATGCTTGGGCAAAGAACTGCAATCTGCCCCAATGATGATTGAATTCTAGTTTAGAATCCCATATATATTTTGCATCTACTTGGGGTCTAGGTAAGCCCTAAAACCAATGAGATTTGGTATTAATGCAGTCTGTTTTGCCCTTCGGGGGGTCTTCAATAATTTATCCTTGGAAGCCTATTTCCTAAGTGGAACTAGTGGATATTCTTCAATTGGGAGGCCCCTATAATCCATTGGTCAATGATTGGGCTTGTTGTTGAGGGATCTCTTGGCTGTATCTTCTATATTATTGCTTAAAGATATATGCTACACAAGGAGAACATATTAGCATGAAAACAACTTCGATCCTAGTATGGTTGGACCTCTGTTCCTTTCCAATACTAACATGCATTCCATGTAGCCCTGCATAGTGTACAAGTGCATGATGATATTCTTGTGCCTAGTGCACATCATTAGACTGCCTACATGCATACCTGGGATAGTGCATGAGCTCAACATGTTTCTGGTAATTCTTAGGTATATTGAAAGGTTTAAGATGTATGTGTTTGTTAAAAAGTTGGTTATGAGCAATGGGTCCCCTTACGGGATTACATGGTGACATTATTGATGTGTACATGTTCTTAGAAGACAATGAATGTGATGGTTTGGGACTATTTAGGCACCCTTTTCCAAGTTGTCATAGGAGCTAATTTACATGGCCTATCGTTTACAATGGTTTGCTTTATAGGTGATGTGTGAATGTGGGAAGGTCAGGAATTCTCAAAGATTGATGACATGTGTGGGAAATTTGGGCCTACAAGCAAGTCTTAGGCACCCAAATGCATGAGATATTAGGGAATGCCATCATTGATTCTTAGGTATCCAAATTGATTGAATTAATTGTGGTTGATTTCCTCTCAATGTCCTTGGTTTCTACCTTTGAGTCAACTTCTCCATCTTTTGTATTGACTTTGGTTTATGTGTAACAATCAATTGTTCACCTTTTTTCACCCACACCTACTTTGTGCTTGGAATAGGTGGGTTTATACGTAGGTCAATTGGCAAGGTAGAAGGCAATCATCATTATTTATGATCCTTCTACAATTTTCTTACACCTTTACAATTGGGTTATCAATGAATGAATCATGTTTGGAAAAGAAGGGGGCTGCAACAATTGCATGACTTGTCGATCAGGGAGTAAGGCATTTTGCACAACAGACAAGTACATGCACATAGTGTGGACTTATGAGAAGAGAACTTGAGAGTCTCCAAGTGTATGGGAGTTCGAGAGGTAGAAGACCCAAGAGCCTTCTGTTGTACTATAGATTTAGATCTAGAAAGCTCAAAAGATGTCAACTTTATGGTGGATAGAGAGCTAGAAGGCCCGAGATTCTTGAATTGTACTGTTGATTTGGAGCTAGAAATCTCAAGAGTTTTTCTCTTCTATCTTTCACATTATTTATTAACTCGGACCTAAAGAAAACTTCATGGTCATATATCCAATCTTGGCCCAATATCAAAGGTTCAAGTCAATTTCATGGTCATATATCCAATCTTGGCCCAATATCAAAGGTTCTATAAGATCTTCATCATGGCAAAAAAAATAGCTTTACTATCAAGGGGATGTCTTATTTGAGGATTGGAACTTCCACCTCACCAATGCAAGGAGTTTCCACACTTCCTAATCCTATGAGGTAAGCCTCAATTGGATTCACTTGTAGATTCATGTCTTGACATCATGAATGCCTAATGGCACTAGTGGCTTCTCCTGAATCAATCAGGGCCCTATTCGTCTTGATTGTAGGGCCGTATCCTAGTTCTATATAAATGAATGGTTGTAAATCCACTATCCTAGGAGGGGTACTCTTCTTTGTTTGGCACATTTCCATGTGGTGAATGGGGGCATCTGATTGAAAGTTGATATTTATAAGATGAAGTGCTTAAATATCGACATTCCTGTAATGGCCTAAGCATTGTTGTATTAGATTCATATGTTTAATGCATTTTAGAGCTTCAACTTGAGCTTCTTCTCTAATTCTTTTCTCTTCCTTTTTATGCCTCTTATCCATGTCGAGTCATTTAAGTATCTCTTCTATTAGTGGCTCTTGAGAAAGCTTGAATCTGCACCCACTATTGTAATTTGGTATTATATCTCCTTCTAAAGTGACTAATTGCATCACATCACTAGTTGAAAGTGTCTTGAAAATCATTGGTCGATACTTCTATTTTCCTTACTTATGAGCATGTTGTTTCAAAGTGTACACTAATACTAAATCACCAAATTTAAATCCTTTATCTTTCATGTGTGCATTGAAATAAACCTTTTTACTTTTCTTGGCTGCTTATATGCCTATTGCTATTGCTCTTAGACTACTATTTCCTAGGCATTCTAAATCCATTATTCTTGAAGATAGCTCATGACCCATCCATGGATGCTCTTATGATACTCTTAGCATGGGTATTAGGAAGTCTAATGGTAGCACAACATTCTGGTTGAATACCATATGAAAGCGAGTTGCATTGAGTACTGTTTTATAGGCCATTTGATATGAACAAACAACATGATGTAGCTTTGTCCCAATCAGAGAATTTGTTATCTATGAGCTTCATCAATACATAGGATCTCATTTGTACTTTCCACTTATTTGTTCTCTTGCGGATGATATGGTGCTCATTTTTTGTGAATCGCCAAGAAATTGTGTAATAGATATTCAATCACTTCATTCAGAAAATGGGTTCCTCTATTACTCACCAACTCTATGGGAAGTTTGTATCTTATGAATACATTCTCAAATAAGAACTTTGCGGCCACTTGTGCATTGCTTTTCTTGGTAGATTTGAGTTCTACCCATTTGGTAAGGTACTTTGTAGTGACAATAATATACTTTGCATGGGAGCTTCTTTTTAGGGGATTGATAGGACCTACGAAGTCTATACCCCACCTGGAGAATGCAAGTCCTCCCATCATGGGTCTTAGTGGAATCTCATCTTTACATATAGGATATTGAGCTCTTTGGCATGTGTCATATTATTTCACATAGGTATCTGCACCCATGTGAAGGGTGGGCAACCAAAGACCTGATAATAGAATTTCTTCGATCACATGATCAAGTCCAAACTATCCACATGCAACACCATTGTGTGCAGTCTCTAATTTCTTCAAACAGTCACTCTTGTGTACACATAGCATCAAACATTCATCTCTTCCACACTTATATAGACTATCACCAATGAGTGCATAGTCTTGACCTTCTTGCTCTAAGCTCCTTTGTCGAGCCAATGTCATATCTTGAGGGAAAATTCTTGTTCGCAAAAAGTCATCTAAATGACTACTCCAATTCGGTATTAGAGAAACTTGATACAAGGTGGCATATTCAGCTGAAGGTCTAATACAAGATGGAAAATTCTTAAGCAACATATTGACATCTAATTCCATAGTTGGCCAATATACACCTAATTGCCTTAATGACTGTAAGGTTTGATGCTTTGAATAATGTTGCCCTAGTGCACCTACATGTGCTGATTGCAACCATTTTTCATGCTCTTCCTCTTCCACACAACAAGTTAGAATCCCTTGATCATCCTATTTATAAATGTTTCCTATGAGTATGTGATATCTTTGTGGCTTGATTATTTCCCCTTCCTTTGTTTTGACTGCATGGTTCTTGGGTCCATATGTCAAGATTGTACTAATTGTTTTGCCCAATTTGGAAATAATTCAATGTTGAACAAATATGCATCCGAAAGTTCATCTAAAACACCTTGTATGGATTCTCCGAAAGTAATTCATGAAAGGTGATCCAACCTAAGATGGTTTTTACCTTTCCTAAAAGCCACTTCAAAATCATATTCCATTAGTAAGAGAAACCATCTTACTAACCTACCAGTATTGCAAGGTTTATTCAGCAAGTATAATAATTCTTGATGTTCTATAAAAAATGTGAGCTTATTTGTAAGTAGATAATGCCGAAAATTTTCAATTGCATAAATCATGCCTAATACCTCTCTTTCAGTTGTCATGTAATTCCTTTCTATTGCATTCAACCATGTACTCACATATGCTATGGGTAGATCTATGTTCTCTTCATGTGTGGGTTGTGCTAGCATGCATCCAATAGCAAAATTGGAGGCATCCATGTGGACATGGAATGGTTTACTCCAATCCAACATTGTCAGAATGGGGGTTGAGCACAAACATCATTTTAGCTCTATAAGTGATTTTTTGCATTCATTGTTCCACTCATAATTCATTAAGAAGTTGTGCAAGGATTTTGGTACGATCACGTACATGTGGATAAAACATTGGTAGTATCCACAATGACCCATAAAGGCTTGTACCTCCTTAAATGTTCTTGCTATGGCCTTCACTTTGTCTTCATGCATCATTATTCCATTTTTAGACACAATATGACCTAAAATCTTGCCTTGTATGACCATGAATACACATTTTCTCTAGGTTTTGACATACTTGATCTTCTCTACACTTATAAAAAATTTTCTTGAATTGCGGGATATAAGTTTATCTTATGTGAGAATGCATGCACAAGTCATTCACATAAGCTTCAAGATTCTTATGGAAGAACTCTTTGAACACATGACACATGAACCTTTAAAAGGTAGCAGGTTCATTTGTGAGCCTAAATGGCATCACAAAAAATGCAAAGATTCCCCATTCTTCGGCAAAAGCCATCTTATGTTGATTCTCATTGGCAATGGCTATTTGCTTGTAACCTAAAAATCAATCAAGGAAGCTAAAAAATTCCTTGCCGGCTACCCTCTTTAAAATATGTTCTATGATAGGAAGTGGACAACATTCTTTTTGACAGAGTTACAATGGGGTATACCCATTTTGTATGCTCAATTTCATAGATAAATCTACCTTATAAATCAACCTATCAATTTATTCTTTTATCTTTGCTACATAAGTGTCATTATATGTATGTGGATTTTGTTTTGTAGGCTTGGGTTCTAAAGTCATGGGGATCCTATGAGAATATATATTTGGATCCACTCCTTTCAAGTCCTTATAGGTCCTAGAAAATAGATCTATAATCCCTTAACAGATTTTTTCAATTCTTGCTCTTCTTCCACACTTAGGTTGTTCCTTACATATGTACTTTGTTCCTCTCTACCTTCTATCATCAATACTACTTTCTTTGTCAGTTCTTTATTATCATAAGCTTCTCCCGTGTGAGTTTCTCTTCTTGGCATTCTCACCATGATTTTCTTGTCTTTATTTTCATATTTTTTGAAGTCCTCTGGTAACTTAAATAATGATCATTCTTCTTCCTGTGTGGATGGATTCTTTTTATGTTTCATTTTCATGTTTTTGGGATCTATTTGTGTGGCAAATAATACATCGTTTTTGCACTCATTTCATTTGTGGCTCTTGGCATCTATCAAGTACATGTACTCTTCTTTGGACTCTTAAAATGGATCCATCAAGATGGATTCTAAATCCTCATCAATGTCCTTCCCATATGTGTCTATACTAGGCTCGCACTCTTCAATTATGGGTTCCCACATGAATAATTAGATGTCATAGCCTTCCTCATCACCATGGGGATTCCACTATTCTTCATTCACTGCTATGTCCATCGTTGCTAAGATTTTTGTCCAGCCATGGGGTTCAAATTCTTCATCTGCAAAGATCAAGGTGCATAGGTTGGGTCTTGAAGTGATATGTGATTCCCTAATGCTCCTATGTCTCTTGCTCTAGTCTCTTATCTTCTTCCACTGCAAGCTTAAACATCCATAAATGAGTATCCTTGTGCATCCATGAAGGGTGTGACCCTATAGAGTGTATTGATTGGGTGTCTTAATGAGTCTTATGGATAGGGTTCCACTGCATGGGTGATACGTCTCTATGCATGTAGTCTTTGAGATTGACCTTGGTAGTTATCCCCAAATGCTTCAAGTACAAAGAATTGGTTCCCCAATCTTGCACTATCTACAATTGTCTGATAAAAGCTCTACCCAAGATCATTTCATAGACATGATTCTTTCCAAACTCACACATGGAAAATGTATGCTTGAATTCTACACCACAAGTAGTGAGAGTGATTCCTTCTAACAATGCTAGTGGTTTTTCTATATGTCCATCTTCCATCTACAACTTCATTTGCATGGGTCTCAAAGCTGCTTTGCCCCACCATTTCCATAGGGAAGTGGTAACAATTGCAACTCTTTATCCCAATTCTAGGATTTCCTTTGTCATTTATCCTTGATAGGTGATAAAAAGGTATGCATTTCTTTCTTCTCCTTCACTCATATTTCTTATCTTGTCTATGGCTATCTCACAAACTTTTCTGTGTGATCCTTCCTGAGAGTGGGAACTAGAAATTTTTGGTACTTGACTTGCTACATGTTTCCACAACTCTTGCTTGACTTTTAGCAATTTTTCTAAAGTGAAATGATAGTTCACTTTACTGTTCTTAACTATTTCCATGTTCCTAGGTATAATTGATTCTTTGTTTCTTATCACATTTGTGGTGGGCTTCATCTATTTCCTGAATGAGTGGGGAAGGCACCTGTTATCCCACTTTTTTTCTCGAATCTCTCTCAAGAACTCATGCAAATATTTTTTGATTGAAGGAGGGATTCCGAACTCTATCAAGTTAGGAACATGAGACTCTACTAGCAAGAATTATCTTTGCTTTCTTTAAATGGAATGAGCCTTTTGAGTTGCTATGTTGTAAGGTTTGGATGCCATTTGCTCTAATATGTCTAACAACACTTGAAAGTGCAATTCTGGTTTGACCAGGTTACTCAACCATTTTGATGCACAAGTTTGTTCTCTCTACCTCTAAGTCTACTCTAGGGTAGCTCTTTTCTAGCTATGTTGTGTTTGCTCCTTCTCTCAATCATGCCTAATAAGTTTTGAACATTAGGTCTAAGTTTTTTGGGATGGGATATGCTAACACTAATCTTGGCTTTGACAAAGGTTAAGTCCCCAATGGGGTTTGTGATGTTAGTTCTATGATATTTTCCTTGGTCTCTTTCAAGCTTCCAACTTTGTTAACTTATTCGACCACTTTATATTCTCTGTAGAGTCTTTCCCTGCCTTGGTCCCCTTTTTTTACTAGAATCTCCTACTTCACTAGAATCCGAGTCTATTTTTTGGTTTCCTTGTTGTACCAGTTGTAGTGCTTGTGTCGTAGCTTGGGATGCTCATGTATAATGTGCTCTTTACCACACTCTAAACAATATCCTTGAATGGTGAGATAGTGTGTGTGACCTACTGTTGGGGGATGTAGGCAATCACATATGAAGTGATTTCCTTGGCATCTATAACACAATCATCTAGGGGCCTCTACTCTCATTTGTCTCATCTGAAGCCTAAGTTGGGGTTTGTGTGCATGACATTTGAGTATTTGGGCTCCCAACTATAGTCCCGAGCTAGGGTTTCATATTGGTAAGTCTCTATATGTTTTGGTGACTTGGTATAATAGGTGAGGATGTTCTCTCTAAGAGATGGCTCAAAACTATTCGCATTGGAATCATTTTCTATGATCAATGGGGAAACTGGTACTAAGTGTTTTCTTTTTCCATCCCATATTTGATTCATAATATGTTGGTAGGGGGTGGAAGTTGTTGTCCTAGCACTAGCTATGGTCTAGGATGTGCCTGCTACTGGGGTTGGTAATTCTGTTGTGGCATATAGTAGGGCTGCTGCTGGTACTGATTCTAGTACATATATGGTTGCTGATATGGATGAGGCTGTTGGTAATTTTGCCTAACTACCTGCTTGTTGTAAGGAAAATCTTGTGCCATGTGGTTCATATATTTCCTTTCTATGGTGCATTAGTAAAAGCATGGGGCCCTAGCATTCTGGTTCTCAAATGGGGAAGCATTAGCCATGTGATCACCATTGCATGTATAGCAACGTTTGATGGTAGTGACCTTCTGATGTTGCCTACTCTGGCAGTTTCCTCCTAGCTTTTGTGCCAACAACTCAACTAATTCCTCTATTAAGGATGAAGTTTTAGACATGATACTAGCCAAACATTCTGATCCTTTATAGATTTTGAACAAATCTAACTCCTCTCCTAATTTCTCTTCTATATCTATGCACATCCTCACACACTAATCTAGGGTATTTGACTCTTTCAAGTACATGTAAGACCACAATTTTCCACTCAAAAGACCATCTAAGAATGGTGATACTTGTTTAGCCTGTGTAGCTAGGTCATGGACTGGGCATCTCTTGATGTATTGCCTAAATCTACATTATGCTAAACTTACTATCTCTTGGGATGTCTGCATGAAGTTATGAATCAAGGATGAGTTTTTATTCTTGATTCCAGTCTTAGAGAACTTCGTGATGAAGGCTTCAATTTCATGCTTGATTCCACTCTTAGAGAACTTTGTGATGGAGGCTTCCATCAACTACATGATATCTCTATAGTTTCCTTATCACAAGGGTTGAAACCATGCTAGGGTTGTACCCTTCAAGGTTAGCCCAAAACCCTCTTATTGAGTGAATAGGTCTTCTACTTGTTCCCCTCTCAACAACTGCTTAAAATTGGCTACATGATCATAGGGATCTCCTCTGCCATTGAAATAATTCTTCATGGTCTTAATCACTTAATGTCCTAGAGTGTTATCTCTGTATAGGTAGAGGGAATTCTTCATCTTTTCATTGTGGCCTATGCCTCTAGCCCTCTCTCTTTCTGGCCTACTTGTGCATTGTTTTCACCTACCTCTTCCTAGGTTGTGCACAAAACTTACCTATGAGGTTTCTCTGGTTTTCTCTCTATGAACTCCTGAAGAGTTGGTCTATCTTGCATTAGCCAATGGCTTGTGTAAGGGGAAAACCTTTTGACCTTGCCAAAAATGAGTCAGGAACTAAGTACATTCGTTTTGAATTATAACTCATGTAAGTTGGTTTCCCTTTGACATTTGGGTCCTTGAACTCATAAGCTAAGAACTCATGCTTCGTATGAGGCTTTTCCAACTTGAATTTTCAAAAGGCCTCTTTAGTAGCTGTGTTAGCATATAAATCAATGGAGGCATTGTCATGGGGTATCTTTGTGGTAGCTATGATTCTGGTAAGTACCAACTTCTTCCTAGGAATGAATGGAATCTCCTCCAAATCGTCCTCTTTTGAATATCAAACTTCAGAGTCTTAGAGAACATTCCCAAAGTCATCCATCCCTTTAGAGTTACTAGTAACCATGTACAAAGTTCCTTGCTTGTGCATATAAGATCCATTCTCAAACTTGACTACTAGGTGATGTAGGCCATATGGGTTCTCTAGGTTTATCAACTATACTATAGGCCTTCTCAAATATTCCTCATAGATGAGAGAACCTACGTGGTTGGTTTTTATGTACTCTAATTGTTTCTTGTGACACCTCTAGGTAGGTAGCCCTTTTGCTATGAGTTGATCTCTCCATATTGTAGGATCCTTTTGACTCATTGGTCTCCTCGTTATCAGTTGACTAGGGATCCGCTAATTGCTTAGGCCAAAAGCTGGCTACATGGGTGACACAAGCTTCAAAAGACCTTAGGTTCTGTTGATCCACATTATCAAAGTATTTGGCTGATCTAAGGTTCATGAATTAGCCCAAGTTCCCTTTCTTTTCCCTTTAATATCTGCTTTGTTAATAGTGGTTCACTTATCAATTCACTTGTTTATTTATCTTCTTGGTTAATTCTTGTCTTGAAGAGTTGTCCTCGGGAGTATTTATGTATTTGACTTGATTGTGAAACATCTCTTTGTGGTATTCTACCCTTGATTGTTATCATAATATGACATCTTGCACTTTTGCCTTGTACTATCTATAATCCACCAAAAGACCTTAGAAGTAGACAAAAAATAAGTCACAAAATCAAAACCCTAATTTTCTCATGTAGGATGTCTATTGCAATAGGTTAGACTATAACAGAAGGGGGGGGGTGTGGCACAATATAAAACTGATAATTTGTTCCATATGATAGACGAGTCTATTGTGGGGGTGGTCTTTCACAATGGAATGATTTGTCGCAACAAATGGGGTATGTTGCGATAGACAAATATTTATCATCACTTTTGGTATGTCATGGGGTACGTTCTATCGTGATAGATGGGGGTCTATCATGATAGAGGGTTATCTCTATCACATATCTCAGTCTGTCATGATAGATGCGTGTCTATCATGATGGATTAATATGTCACGATGGAACCTTCTATCATGATATATGGGTTCTATCACAATGGAATGGGTCCATCGGGTTGATCTATCATGATGGAGTGGCCTACCATGATAGATGGAGTCTGTCCCTATGGGTCGAGCCTGTCACCTATTGCAAGTTTTTGGTATGTCGTGACATAACTAAAAACTCCGCAAGTTTGAACTCCATTTAGAGTGTGGAGATGGTGCTGGGGAGGCCTTTGTTGTCCTGCACACAGATATGCAAAAATATAATTTTTTGGGTTCATTGGAACACACCAAAATAGTTGGCATGAACTTAGGAAAAACACAGACATACCTATGCGCAATCTTGGACATGAAAATGGAGTAACACAAGCACACTTGCTCTCTTTCTCTTTCTCTGGCTCATCCTAATGAGGGAAGTGACAAGGGTTGGTAGATATGGAAAAAACATTTTTGTGGGTGACGATGATGAAGTGTGCTATGGTGATGGAAGGTGGAGAAGATGAAAATGATGCAAAAAATGTTTGAAAATAGTGAAAAAAATAACAAAAGATACCAATTTTAGCTTCAACATCAATCCTCCAATACTCTTACCATCACACATTCGTCTTCAAGCATGCTCCTTGGGAATGATGCCAAATTTGGTGTCACTCTAGAAAAGTATGAGTACCACGTCGAGAAGCTTCATCTCCTTACTTTTCAATCCATGCAAACATGGGGATGATATGGTGATCATGAACAAGTGATGTGCACGAAGGTGAAGGTGAGAAGCATACTAGATGCACACACACACACACACACACGAAGTAGAGACAAGAAGGAGACAATGGAAGTAAGAATGCTTCTATTCATTAACAAGATCTCTCTTACAATCACATTCAATCTCTAAGAATCCAACCTATAAAATCTAACCTAAAAAATGAGCTCTCTAACTTTTTTTTATATATATTTGAGTGAATTCAGCCGATTTCATACCTAGTGTCCAATATAGTTAAAAATTAGGTCATAGATTATCTTTCAAGCATCTAACGAGTTCTAAAAATTAGGAAATTTGGTGAGTAAATTCTAACTAAGCTCCTCAAGCTCAAGCAATCGTTGTCTTGCACAAAATTAATCTAAAAATTTGATGATTTATGTTACAAAAATAATGATGAAGATCACCTTGGGGTTCCTCATGAACTTTGATGACGCGACACTTTTGGGAAAAATTAAGGTTCAATCTCCAATATCGGCATGCACATGCCTCTTCACATGTTTCCTCTTCATCTGTGCCTTCTTCCTCCTCCTCTAGTTGGTCCATGGCCTTGCACAGTCCCAAAAATCCCCTCTAACACACTCATTCCCATGCCACCATACCATGCTCGATGCAGGCACTATATTGCTCCTCATTTAAAAGTACAAATCTAATGTTCAAGGTTTGCATAATCCACTTTGGACGCTTTCCAAATGACTTTGGGATGTAGTTTCTTGAATCTTGAGCTACGCACATGCTTTGCAAATTTCAAAGAACACATATGAGGAAAAATAAGAAATTTAGATAGTTTATGAGCCTTAAAAGAGTGGATGGAAGCACCCTCTTGCATTATTTTCACTTTTCTAAGATATACAAAAATCATGGCTTTTCCTCTTCTTTTGGATCTTTTTACTTCCACATTCTTCAAATCCAGGGCTTGCACATCCATGGCATGCATTTCTTTATTCCCATTCAATCCTCCCACACCTTCTTTCTCCTATTTCCTTCCCCTTTGGTGGTCTTTGGTGTAATCCTCAATCTTCTTTCTCTAAAGCGAACATGAAATTCCTTTGCTTCTTCAATCCATCCTCTATCCTCTTCTTGCAATGGTGAAAAACATTCAAGTCTCACAATCATAAAGGATAGAAGAATTGAACGATGGACTTCATTTTTCTCCCTTGATTGTTTGTTTATATATGTTGCAAAGTTGTACATTTATTTTTTTCAAAAACTCTCACGCACAAGATCTACATGCATGAATTATCAAGTGAGAGTAAGAGAAATTGATGTATAGAGCTAGGGGTGCTACCAAGAAATATTTGGGAAGAGAATACTCATAGCTCACGAATAAGATGATAAGTAACTAAGTTCTCATGAGGGCTTGAAGAAGGAGATAATAAGCCCTTCAAAGTCTCCATGGAAGCTTGTCTAAGAACCGGCTATCATATAGATCCTTGGGCTAATGGGTATCATTCAGAGAACCTAGCGTCCATGCTTGAGAGAATGACCTTTGACTCTCCACCTGAATGGTCTATTATGTAGATCCCTGGAGTAATGATGATATCTAGAGTAACTGGTGCTAGTTTTACATGTGCAAACCTCACCAATCTTTATAACTAGAGTGGTTGAGCCACCTTTTACATGTTTAATCCTAAAAAATCTTTATCTAGAAAGGTGATTCCAATGTAGTGGCTCTAAAAAAGTGGAAGCTTCTAGGCAAAACGCTCTCCCTTATAGAATTGCAAGGATTAAACCCAAGAACTCCTTCATACCAATCTTTAGAATTAACCATTAGGCTAAGCTTATGACTTATCTAATACTCAAATCTAGCTAATGTTATAATTGATTTAGAAACTTATCCAAGCTACTTATTACATCCACATTTTCCCAACTCTTCATAAGGATGGCCATACCCATTGCATATTACCAACCTTTAGTCTGTTGCTCAAGGATGCTATCAACCTAATTCAAGCTAGCATTTAACCCACATTGGTGGGATATAACGACATGCCATGTACCTAAGACTAGTCTCACAATTATATGTGCTAACACATAAAATAATGTACATATCCATAGCTAGGAGTCAACATTACTAATTTAAAGTGCCTCTACTTCATGGACACCTAGATGTTAACACATTGTGGTAGTGATTGTGGAAATTCACCCTCATCAAGACATGAAGATGGAGTATTCAATGATTGATATGGGGTATCCTACCCTAAAAATGCTCAAGCATTAGTATACATCAAGTGAAGAAAAGAAAAGATAGAAGGAGATGAAGGTTTCAAAGTGAAGGAATGATTAATAAGGTAATTTAAAGGGCTCAAATCCATTCAAATGATGGAGATGATGAAGAAGAAGAAACATCAACAAACATGTTTAAATTTGGATAATTTTTGAACCCCCAAAGTTTGTGTAAAAGCTCATATAGAAAGCACATTTGTGTTTGTTTGTAAATGGAAAATGAAGGAATTTGATCGGTCCATTTGAATCAAGCATGGATCAAAGATTCATTTTTCTCTATAAAAGAAGAATCAATTTCATTTGCTTTCCCCCTAGCTTTGGAGAGATTGAGAGCTATAACCGATTTGAAAACTTGTGAGCTTAAGTTACCCTTGAGTTGACCTTTGAGAAACCATACGTGAGAAACCTCCTATGAGTCATTTGAATCCTTGATCTTGCACCAAAACTCATATTTGATCATTAATGTAATCCTTCATCTATGAGCATAAATGATATTGATCGAGAGTCCATGAAATGTTGAATTCAACTTGATGTGTGAAGATCTGCTTTGACAAATTGAGTGGATTTCTTCATCAATTGTGAGCTTGATTTGAAAGTATTCAATTTAAGCATTCTACTTCATGATTCATCTTTATTTACATGACTTTTATTGTAAACCATGCATGATTAATTGTTTTGATTATCGAATGATGTGCATTCACATGAATTGAACAAACTTTTAATCATTCGGACTCATGAATTGCTTCTATTTTCATAACCTTTCAATGAAAACTTTGCAAGCTTCATTGTTTTGATCATAAATATTAAGCATTGAAAAAACTTTACACTAGGGCTCCTTGTGAGAAAGCCTTCATCTCCACATAGTTAACTTGGAATGAACAGTCAAGGCTTTATTTGTAAAAATTAAATGATCATGATGATCTAGAACAATTTTGTTGGAGAATCTTTGCATACATTGATGATAAAAGATTAAAAACTTATCAATTTTGGATTAAAAAATGAAGAAGATTTTTTCGTTCATTTCTAAATTGATTTAATAAAAAAAGAAAAGGATCCCCTAATCCATATCTTGAAGCTCAGTGAAGGATTCATTAAAATGAGACATATTCTTTTTAGGAATTTGTTTCCGAGAAGGTTGCTAATGATTTTTTTTTGGTAGATCCATTTTGAAAGATAATCAATTTACCCACTCTCAATAACAATCTATGCAAAACTCAGCAAGCTCGAGAGAAGCCATCTCTGAAGACTTCATCCCCATCGCGACCTCCAAGAAGACTTTTTAGGATCAACAACAAAAGCTTGAAATAAATTGAAATGTTGAGCTTTTTAAAACCTCCACACTTGATGAGTCATTGCTTAGTGTTTTAATAAATGCAAATTCCTTTGACTTGCAATACCATTATCCGATTTTCATGCACAAGGGCTGTATCTCTTGATTTGCCTTGTAGTTTTCACAATAGCATTCTGAGGGTTTGACTATATTTTATAATTGTGAACTTGAATTTTTCAAGAGTTTAGAATAGAATGCGTAGCTTCCGTCTAAGCCAAAAACAAACACAAAGTTACCAATCAAAGCCAAAAACAAAGACAAAGTTACTGAGTTCGGAAATTCAGACAAGAGAATCTGCAAGAGAATCAACTATTTAAACATAAACATCATTAAACTTGTTCGATTCCATTCTTTGTGTTGATATATTTTGGTAGTGATGTGTGTGAACACACTTAGGACCGACGGGGCACCTTTTTTCCCTCTTTAAGAGGTTTTCTCCTCTCGGCTTGTATATATGCATATAACCCTAATGGGTCTCTTATCTTTGTACATTCACTTGGCAATTCATTTAGTGTTGTGTTGTGCTCCAAGCTTGTTCTTCTTCCTTGTATTGTTTGTGTCCTTGTGCACACCTCAAAATCCAACAATTGGTATCAGAGCAAGTTGTCTCTTCCATCTAGGGCATCGTCAACACTTCTCCGACCACAGACTCAGAATCACACAAAAATCGGTGAACATACTTGGGGCGATTAGGAGTTCAAAACAGGTTTGCCTCAGTGGCATCGAGATTTTGATATGAATTCATTTCGACCTCCGAACACACTATCAAGTAAGTGTGTATGCAATTTTATCCTTTTGTGCCAAACACACACACACACATATACATATAAATATATATATATATATATATATATATATATATATATATATATATATATATATATATATATATATATATATATATATATATACATACATACATACACACACACACATATATATATGTGTGTGTGTGTATGTATGTATGTATCTATGTATGTGCATGTGTGTGTGTATGTATGTTTCAATCCACTTATACAAGTGCCTCAAAGTCTACTACAGGTTTAACAGAGCTCGACTGGTGGTTATGTTCAACTTTTTGAGATATTGTCATTTTTCTCCATAAGAGTATTTAGTGAATGGCCATGGTTGAAAGCAATGATGTATTTTGTATGTTGGCCATTGAGGACAAATTGGATGGTACCAATCACCTATTGTGGGCATATATGATGCGACATGTATTGGTAGCAAATGGACTATGGGATATTGATGGAGAGTGTTAATCTCCAAAAGAACAAGTTATACTTGATGCTAGAGCTCCTCTATATCAAGAATAACTCAAAACCTCTACCAATTTGGAGAACCAATCCCAGGTTATCAAAATTTTGAACTAATTGTGAAGAGAGTCACTACTCAAAAAAGTCTACTGCACATAACTCACTCATTGATTGACCAAATGTGTAAATCTTTTTATGAAACTTTGCACAAGATGTTGTCTAAAGAATTCGCACCTTCTCCAAGTTAAATCTTCTCAAAAGATTCAATAGATCTTGAGAAATGATTCAAACAGTTCACCTATGTCTGAAACTGTTCTCCTGTGTAGTCGACTTTGACACTTGCAACTTCTAAAGCATGGTTCTCCCAAAGTACAACCCGTTTAATCAAATGCTTTTTGCCATAGATGGCTTACTTTCCAACTTAAATTTGGACTCCTCATTTGTGCAAAACTTTACATTGTGCACTGAGTACTGATCAATTCTTTGACCATCGAGATTGTGCCTGTTTCAGAAGACCCTCATCACTTCTTTACAAATGTTCCTACACATAATTCTCTCAACCTGTTTACAATTATGCTCTCAAATCTTAACCATAGAAGCATTAACTATGGAATTAGACATCTATATTTGGATTCCTAAAATGATCAAGCACAGAAGGAGAACACAACAAAATATTGGGTGCAACTTTTTCCTTTACTTATAAAATTTACATCTGAATGATGAGAGATGTTCACTTCACTTCTAAAGTGTCTAATGGCTCTTAAAGCTTCTAATTCATCATATCTCACATATGTCCTGACTTTTCTACTTGTATATATAGGTGTTATGTACAAACTCATGATCATTTCAAAAGTATTAATGTACATATATATACAAGCCTTTATTCTCTGATTATGCTCTAAATCCAATCTTCATGTATTGATCTTTGCTTCTTCTTTTGACTCCAAATCTTTTTCCAACACTTCAATTGATGGTTTTCATGCACCAACAACTCCCCCTCAATCATCAATTGAGGTTTTCTCCATCTTCTTTATACCGGCCATGTCTTTGAATCTCTGTAGCTTTGGTCCATCCAAGCTTTTGGTTAGCATATCTGCAATCTGATATTTTGTTGAAGTATGTATGACTTCAATCTCCTTATCAATTACCTTCTCTCTTAGAAAATGATATTGAATCTCAATATGTTTGGTCCTAGCATGAAAAATAGGATTAGCAACTAGATAGAATGAGCTCATGTTATCTCCATGAATAGTGGTTCCACTCTGAGTGATGTCAAAACTCTTCATAAGAGTCTTTAACCATATGACCTCCTTTGCAGCTTCTACCATACCTTTGTATTCTGCTTCTATAGATGACAAAGCAACTATATGTTGCTTCTTACAGCACCAAGAGATTAGCTTATCTCCCACATAACACAAGTATCCATATGTTGATCTCCTATCATCAGGATTACCTGCCCAATCTGTATCACTATATATCTTGATGTTTGTATCTGATGTAAAACCATAATACAGACTTTCCTTGATTGTACCCTTAATGTATCTCAACACTCTTTGTCCTGCAACCCAATGTTCTTTCCTAGGACAATGCATGAATTGAGACAACACTCCATCTGAATATGACAAATCAGGCCTACTTAATGTAGCATAGATTAGACTACCAACCAGACTTTGATAGAGTTTCATATCCTTGGATTCTTCTCCTCCATATCTACTCAATTTGTGATTCACCTCCATTGGAGTAGGTGCCACTCTGCAATCTTCCATTTTAAACTTGATTAACAAGTTCTTCAAATATCTTTCTTGAGTTACATATACTCCATGTTGAGTATATGAGACTTCCATGCCCAAAAGATATGACAAATCTCCCAAGTCACTGATCTTAAACTCTTTCTCCATTTGCTTCTTGAGACTTTTTATACCTTTCTCATCTGTACCTATAAGAATTATGTCATCAACATATATGCACATGTAAATGAACCCATCATCACTTGCTTTGACATGCAAGCTACTATCTGCTTTAGATACTTGGAAAGCAAGTTCCTTCAATAACTTTACAAGTCTATAATTCCATGCCCTTGGGGCTTTCTTCAAACCGTACAAAGCTCTCTTGAGCTTACATACATATTCTGAATACCTTTTATCTCTGAACCCTTGTGGTTGCTCCATGAAAACATCATCTGAAATATAACCATTAAGAAAAGCATTCTTCACATCTAATTGACATAATCTCCAACCTTTACATGCAGCAATGGCTATGAGTGTCCTGTTGGTTGTCATCTTTGCCACAGGACTATAGGTCTCATCATAATGTATACCATATGTCTGAGCATACCCTTTCACAACAAGTCTAGCTTTATAGCTAGACACACTTCTATTTGCATACCTCTTTGTCTTGTAGACCCATTTGCATCCATGATCTTCTGACTATTTGGTTTAGGAACCAAATCCCATGTCTCATTCTCCATCAATGCATCATACTCTTCCTGCATAGCTTTCTCCCAATTTTCCTTATCTTTTGCCTCTTTATATGTAGAGGGGTCTTCATCTGCTTTCACCATGTAAGCATAGTCTTTAGTAGTAAAAAAAAAAGAAGTGTCATAACTATACCTTGTAGGTTGCCATTTCTATCTTGATGACCTTCTGAGTTCTCCACTTCTTGAAGTTTCTGGTTCATCACATTCTGGATCAAACCTTGGCACTTCTTCAAATTCAACTTGTACTTCATTGTTCTCTTCTTCATCAAATATCTGAACCTTTGATTTACCTTTCTTTTGATTCAAAACTTCTTCATCACCTGCATGATTATTGATTGTTCCTGCATACCAAGTACCTTGCTCATCAAATGTAACATCCTTTGATACAACCAATTGCTTTGTGGATGGACTCCACAACCTATAACCCATTTGCTTATTATCATATCCAATGAACGCATACTTTTGAACTTTAGGTTCCAATTTATGCCTCAACTGAGATGGCACATATGCATAAGCCAGACATCCAAATACTTTGCAATGATCTAAGGTAGGTCTCTTACCCCACCAAGCTTCATATGGTGTCATACCCTGCAAAGATTTACATGGTAACCTATTGACCAAATATGTAGCTGTATTTACAGCCTCAACCCACAAATAATTTGGAGAATTTTTCTCCTTCATCATTGATCTTGCGAAATCAACAAGAGTTCTATTTCTCCTTTCTGCTACACCATTTTGTTGAGGAGAATACCTGCAAGTAACTTCCCTTTTTATACCTCCATTCCATAAGTAATAACTGAACTCATTAGACAAATACTCTCCCCCGCCATCTAACCTTAATCTCTTCAACCCTGACCTGTGATTCTTTCTGCATACACATGATAATGTTTAAATGTATTGAATACCTATGATTTATCTTTGATCACATATATAGTGATCCACCTGGTAGCATCATCAACATAAATCACATAATATCTTGAACCATTAATACTGAAATCCTTCGACGGTCCCCACACATTTGTGTGTACCAATTCAAGCTTCTCTGAATACATAAATCCATGCTTATTGTATGATTGCTTATTAGCCTTACCTAATTGACATGCCTCACATCTGTATGTCATATGTTGACCTGCAACATTAGGCAATCCAAGCACTGAACCATTGTTAACCATATCTTTAATACCTCTTTCATTGAAATGTCCAAGCCTTTTATGCCAAAGATCAAACTCAAAGATCTTATGTCCTCCATAAGTGAACAAGACATGACCAACATTACATTGAATCTTCAATGTGAAAAGTTTTCCTTCTTTCTTCCCTGAAACAATTTGTTTATACCCATTGCTAGGGTCTTCCACAAAAACTCCATCATTAGCGAACCTTACTTCATAACCTTTTTCAACAATTTGCCCTACACTTATCAGATTCTTTGGAATTGTAGGAACATACAAGACCTTACTCAGAAGAGTACTTCCATCCTTGGCCTTCACTGATCCAATTGATTTCACATTGCACTTTGTATTATCACCTCTTTGAACTACAAGATTAGTTACCTTATTTTCCAAATCAGTCATCAAGGCTATATTATCACTCAGGTGTTTGCTACACCCTGAGTCAATGTAGATGACTCTTTGGTCTTCACTTTGTGTTTCTCAAGTTGCATTCATGATTAAGTTTGAATCTTCTTTCTGATCTGAAGCATAGTTGTATTAGGTATTGTTGTAGGATTGACTTTGGAATCCTCTACCTGCATTTCTTCCAAAGTAACCTCTACCTCTGAAATTACCTCTTTGGTTTCTACCACCTCTTCCTCTTGAATTAAAGTTCTGACTATATCCTCCATTATTCTGATCATTATGCCAACATTCATGAGCTAAATGATTTGTCTTACCACAAATCCAGCAAGCTTTGGCTCCATCTTTATTGCTTCTGCCTCTACCTCTACCTTTGCCACCTCCTCTTCCTCTTAGGAAGTTGGCTTGACTAGTTGTACCTTTTTCTTGATTTACTTGTTGCTTGCCTTTGCTATTCTTCTTCTTATCCTTTGAATACATTGCTTGACGTGCACTTTTATCACCATCACCTTTGACATTGTGCTCAAAAGTTAGCATGTGCCCTAGCAATTGATTTAAATCAGGAGTGAAATGAACTAGTGACAATTCAGTAGACAAAATGAATGGCTTCCATTTCTCATCTCCTCTCGAACTTGTGAGGATTTGCCTTATCAGTTTATCTTCCTCAATATCTTCCTCAACTGCTCCTAATGCATCTGCAATGCCCTTCATCCTTGTTACATAATCAGAAATGGATTGAGAGGCCTTCTTCTTGAATGTGGTAAACTCTACTCACAAGGATGCCTTCCTTGACTTTGTAGTATTTTGGAAATGCTCCTCCAAAGCATTCCATATGTCACTTGCACTTTCAAGTCCTCTAATATGAGGTAGCAAGTAGTCATTAAATCCCATGTAGATAATGCTCCTTGCTTGAGCATCCTTCTTCATCCAAGTCTTCAAATTTGAGAGTTCATCCCTAGTTGGAACACTAGGATCACTGAGTGTTGGTTTTTCTTCTTCACCTGTGATGTAACCTATCAGGTCTTTGCTCATGAGATGAGCTTCCATCCTCATTGACCAAGCTGGATAGTTTTCCCTATCCAGTTTCTCTATCTGAAGAGAATCTCCCATCCTTTCTTCACCTGTGTATTAAATTCTTCAAGATTTATGAGGAATAAGTGTACTTTTACTTCGAATGAAGTTCTTTTTTATCTTCTTGATAGCTTCTGGCCTCCTTCTCAAGCTTTCTCTTAAAGCTTTCACCTTTTGAACCTTCAATTGTTGATTTCTATATGACTGCAGTAGTCAGGCTCCTCCTTTCTTCTATTTTGATGATTCCTGCTCTAATACCACTGATGGAGAGTGTTAATCTCCAAAAGAACAAGTTATACTTGATGTTAGGGCTCCTCTATATCAAGAATAACTCAAAACTCCTATCAATTTGGAGAACCAATGCCAGATTATCAAAATTTTGAACTAACTGTGAAGAGAGTCACTACTCAAAAAAGTATGCTGCACATAACTCACTCATTGACTGACCAAATAGGTAAAGTTTTTTATGAAACTTTGCACAACGTGTTGACTAAAGATTGCACACCTTCTCCAAGTTAAATCTTCTCAAAGGATTCAGTCGATCTTCAGAAATGATTCAAATAGCTCACCTATGTCTGAAATTGTTCTCCTCTGTAGTCGACTTTGACACCTGCAACTTCTAAAGCATGGTTCTCCTAAAGTACAATTGTTTAATCAAATGCTTTTACCCATAGATGGCTTACCTTCCAAATTAAATTTTGACTCCTCATTTGTGCAAAACAATACACTGTGCACTGAGTACTGATCAATTCTTTGACCATCGAGATTGCACATGTTTCAGAAGACACGCATCACTTCTTTAGATACAAATGTTCCTACACATAATTCTCTCAGCCTGTTTACAATTAGGCTCTCAAATCTTAGCCATAGAAGCATTAGCTATGGAATTAGACATCTACAAAAGGATTCCTAAAGCGATCAAGCACAGAAGGAGAACACAACAAAATATCGGGTGCAACTTTTTCCTTTACTCAAAAAATTTACATCTGAATGATGAGAGATGTTCACTTCATTGGAAGATGCATTGTATGAGCCGAGGATCAAGAAAAATGTGTTGTCGGTTTGAGCATTAGCTAAGATTGGCTTGGTTTTCAAATATGTTGATAATGGGTGTACAATTCATGATCTTTCAAATGGCGATGCCATTATTGCTTCTGGCATTTTATGTCTTGGGATGTAAAAGCTCATAGACTATGCAAAATCTATGAATGATTCAACATGTGCAATTCAAGATTCTCAAGCTATCTCAGGTGCAAAGCTTTGGCATGCACACATTGGTCATCTGAATTATGCTAGTTTGTTATGCTTGCTAAAATCTGATATGGTGTCCTCTCTACCCTAGCTTGACACACCTTGTAAACATGTATGTGAAAGGCTATAATTTGGGCAAAATGTAACATTCTTCCTTCCCTAAATATGGTTCAATTAGAGCTGCTCATAAATTGGAGCTTGTTCATAGTGATGTCGATGGTCCTATGTAGACATGTTCTTTTGGCAACTACCTTTTCTTCGTGACTTTCATTGATGATTTTTCTAGGCATTCATGGGTTTATCCATTGAAAGAAAAGTCCAAAGTGTTTGAATTGATGGTGTCAATTAGTTTCTTAAGAACATATGTCTCCTCCACTCTCTATAAAAAATGAAATAGACACACAAATTGTTAGGCTCACTCCTTGTTTACTCCTAAACCTCTTTGAGAAAATATCCAAGTTACAAAAATATCTTATGAGCTTCCTTTCCCCTTTGTGTGCCCCCAAATGCATCTAAGAATGCAATCACAAGCTCATCTATAGTAGGACACACCATATAATCATGGCATATAGCATATAAACATAAATGCCACACAAGAAAATGCTACAGTAACAATGCACTGACAAACAAAAATTGATAAATCTAAGTAAAAATAGAAGGGAAGTGATGGGTAAGGGAAAAAATAGTAAGTTATTGTTGTGATAAAGAAGAAGAAGAAGAAGATGGTGAACAAGATGAATTTTTTTAATTTATTGGAATATTTTGACCTAAAATTTACTCTCAAGCTACCAATTGATGTGCGAATGGAACCAAGCATTGTTATGAATCCTCTCAAGCATGATGAAATAGATAAAAAAATAATTCAAAAAGCAAATACCTTGCAAAATGCAAACTATCAAACATGGTGGCGGATGAGACCACTACCTAAAATATGCCAATGTGTTGCATTGTAGACCACCCCAAGATCTTGCAAACTCAATCCAACATCGTGTACCATATGCAATTGATAACTTCAATCCAATATTACTATTAGTGGTATGAAGACCTCCACACAATCACAACACGATGAGGAAGGAGACATGCATAGATACACATGTAGGCAAGCATGCACACAAGAAATCTCCCTCACGTAAGGAAACCCAAAGAAAATCAATTCATTAGCATGATAGAAGACCAAAAATCCAAGAACCCCTCAAATATGAGAGCCATTTTCTTTTATAGACATTTTTAAGGCAAAGCCCTCATTCATATTCTACTTAATCCACATTCGAGCTTTGATTTGAGATTTAAAAAGTCCAATAAAATTCTAGAGTCCTAGGATATCACTGTAAAGATTGAGGAGTCTTCAATATTTACATTTTTGGAGGATAATTACAAAAGGTAATATTTGATACATTCCTAGAAGTGGTTTTTCATGGTAAAATGAGGCATAGTTTGGAAGTTTTGTGCCCCTATTTGTTCCATCTTTGAATTTAGAGATTGCAAGGTATAAAGGATCCCACAACTTGGATTGTAGGTATGGATATTGACACTAGACAACATGGAGGTGATCCCATAACTCAAGACCATAGGCATGAAACACAAATCAAAATTACAAGATCAAACTTAATGGAGATGAACAAGATGCAAGATGAGACTAAATAAAAAGACAAGAAGCCAATAATTCACTTTGGACCATAATAATGGACTAAAGAATCACATGAACTTGAAAATAGGGGGCACTTACTTGGAGACCGTGACTCCTTGTGATCCCACGATCTGAATAGGAAATACTGTGGATCTATATGGGCAGACCATCCTTATATAGGTGTTGGATGTTTTATAAGGTTCTTATAGAATGTTCCATAATGATGAGATCAATTATCTAGGAAACAACATGGCATATATTTCATGATGATGAGTCAAGGATGTGTTCATATGGATATTTGAGATCCTCTAGGAAATGTGTGTGTTCAAATAGTAGAGGACATGATACAAAATAAGATCCATGATCTAATACAAGTTGATGGAAGCATGTAATTATCATGAAGGAAGCTTTCATCATCCCCACTGATCATGTAGAATGGGTTTTCCCGATATTTATTTAGTTAAAGAAAAACAAAACAAATTTGTATGTGTGGACTACCAAAAATTGAATGTCGATACTATTCCATTTCCATTTCCCCTACCATTTCTTGATAACATGTTAGATGACATTGCCAGTCAGGAAATCTATTCTTTTATTGATGGATATAGTGGGTACAATTAGGTTCATATCGTTGAATTTGACACTCCCTACACAACTTTTATCAGTAATTAGGGAGTACATACTTTTACAACAATGTGGTTGGAATTGTGTAATGTTCCCAGTATGTTCCAATGTTGTATGCAAGAGATATTTTCATTGTACCTTAACAATTCATGCACATTTTCCTAGACGATTTCTCTATTTTTTGTCACATTAAACCATCTTCATTTATGTTTCTTAAAATGCAGCAAATTCCATTTATGCCTTGATCTTGCTAAGTTTGTCTTTATTGTATCATGTGGAAAATTTCTTGATCACATTATATTCCATGAAGGCATTCGGATTGATCATCACAAAGTTAATGTCATCTTGGAATCCCCACCTACTACACCAAAAGAAGTCCTTCCATTCCTTAGACAAGTTTGTTGGCATAGTTTTTTAATGGTTTTTGGTCAGTTTTCCTATCCCTATCAATCTTCTAGATGTTGTGACTCCTTGCCAATTACATTGGATTGATGAATGTCAACTCATCTTTACCCATTTAAAGAGTTGGGTTACTCGGGCTTGGATTTCTTAAGCACTAGATTGGGTCAAATGATTCCATGTTTTTGTTGATGGTGAACATTGGCATTGAAAGTGTTTTCATTCACCAATCTGAGAAATGGTTAGGACCTTTCTATTATGCCAATGCATGCCTCCCACCTATGGAAAATAATTATTTTGTTACATAACATGTATACTTAGATTTAATTTACTATGATTTAAAGTTCCACCACTATGTCCTTGGCCAAAATTTCACTTCTCATGTGGACTAGTTTATCATGGTTTATCTTGTTAAGCAAAAAAAAAGCTGGTCATTTAGCTTAGTGGGTGGATTTATTACAAGAATTTCATTATGGTATGATCCATCATCCTGATTTCTCAAGTGTAGTTGCAAATTTCTTATCTCATCATGATTCGAGTGAAGATCCTATAGGGATTCATGATGCTTTTCCTAATGCATCTTTGTTTACCATTGCACTGGTCAAGCCCTTTGTCCGAGGGATTGAGATTACTCTTATTATGAAACACTTACAACTTTTCTCATCACTAGTTTCCCACTTGAAACTTTCTCCATGCTTGCTCATCATAAGTTTGCTTAGTATATCCATTGTTCCTGCTTGATTATTGAGCAATTATTTATAATGACATTTTAGGTGCTTGGTTGTGTTGTGTATCATATTTTCACATCTTCTAGTCACTACCCAAGCAAAGGTGGCATGGTATGATGCTCACTTGATTGCATGGTCTAGCTAAATTCTAGATTATCTCGCTATCACAAGCACCTTGAAAAAAAAAGTTTAGAATAAAAGTATTGGTATTTGGAAAGACCATATTTTTAGTCCATATAACTAGCTATTTGATGACTTGCAAGATGATGATATTCGTGGTTTCAATTGTATGAGTGTGACTGCATAAGTTAGAGTGCTTAATTGTAATTATTTTTTTTAAAGGGTCTTATCGAAAATGCCATAATGAACGATTGTGAAGCAAAAGCAATTTATATGTTATGAAAATTAAGACCCTTGCAATCAGAATGGTGTGTCTTTTCAACAAAGCTATGCATTATGCCTATGTATGATCATGTGTAGAGTATCTAAGAAATTTTTGCTATTCTCATTCAAAATTATGTTAATGTAACGAGGTGTAATAGTATGTCCCAATACCTAATGATTTGAAGTACTTGCCTTGTGGTAGTAAATTTCAGCTTACACCTTGCACTATGAATTAGTATTTGGAAAGTGTATATGAGCATAGAGATAAGTATTGAATTTGATGACTCTAATACTTGATTTTGAACAATATATTTTGATGAAGATAATTAATGTCTTCTAATGAAATGAATTCTTCATTCTCAATGACTATATTTTGATCTGAATAGTGGTGTTAATGATTAATGGTTTGATTGGTGATGGATAAGTCTTATCTGTATTCAATATTATCATAGGGATAAAAATTAGGATGACAGATTGATATCTACACATCTTGTCATTCTTGGAACCCAAAACTTATATATTAGCCAGAGACTACCTAGTGTGAGTATTTTAGTTAGTGAGCAATAAGCATACCTAGGGTTGAAGTTAGTTCCAAAAGTAGCATGGAACTTTAGAGGTTAATACATGGCTACTTGCTAGCACATGGATTTGAGAATAGTACAACTTAGATCACTCTATATGTGAGGCATGTAGATGATGTACTTCTAATCATTGTGGGATATTGTGATGATATACTGGTCATCTGCTCTAATAAAAGGCATATTTCTGAATTTAAGGCTGATTTGTATGCCTCTTTTGAGATGTCCAATTTGGGGCATTTGCATCATTGTTTGGGCATTCAATTTATCCAAGTGGATGGGCATTGCACACTCCCATGGAAATAGATTTATGTTTGAGTCTTCATGATGTAAGAGATGCATTTGATTTTTTTCTCTAATAGCAAGATGTTGGATGCTTGATTTACATATGCATAAGTTGACATGAATTTCGGTTTGTTGTCTCTTAGATGAGAATGTTTATGAATTTCCCAAGTGTCAAGAATTGGTAGGTGGCTAAATGCATCTTTGTCTACTTGAGTGCCTGACTACTTGGATTGTTTTATCCAAACGGGGATCATTACCGCCAGATTTATGTGGTTCTTTTGACTCTAATTGGGCTAGTTTCTATGAGACTCATGTGTCCATTAGTGGTTTCAGAAGCCTACTATGGTCACATATAGTTTTGAGGCCGAGTATAGGGTATCTTTCACAGAAACTATTGAGCATGTGTGGCTTAGATTCCTTTTGGATGCTTTGGGTGTTGGTTAGTTTTTTGTGATCCCCATCTTTATTGACAAAAAAAGAGAATTGACATAAAAAAAGACTCTACCATACTCTTACAAGGAACATTCAGATGCACCATCATTATCTCAAGGAGAGAGTCTCTCCTAGAGAGATCAATTTTTGGCTTATGTGCCCATACAAGATAATGTTGCAGACCTATTCACAAAGGCTCTACCTACGGAGAAGTTTGAAGCTTTTTGAAAAGTTCTCAACTTACTTGCTTTTGTAGATTGGTTTGTTTCCACATAGCTTGGCACTTCCTTATTCATGAATGTCAAGTCCTTGTTCACTACATCACTCCTAGGGGGGATTTTTGGATGTATTTTGGTAGTGATGTGTGAACACACTTAGGACCACTAGAGCACTTCTTTCCCTCTTTAGGAGTTTTTTCCACAACTTGTATCTAAACCTATAACCCTTACATATCACTTATATTTTTACATTCACTTCGTAATACAATCAACATTGTGTTGTTATCTACGATTCTTCTTCTTTGGTGTGTTGTTCATGTGCTTCTATAGTCCTTAAAATCCAAAAGAAAAAAACCAAGGACAACGAAAGGTCAAAGCCACAATCTACGTTAGGACACCCAACTAAAGAGGTATTAAGAAACGTCATTGTAAACACCTATAATTGGGGAAAAGTGTTCCATACCTTTGTTAACCTTCCCCTTCCATAATTAAAGAAGGATAGGTCAAATAGGATTCTTGGATGGGATGACTTCACAATACCTATGAGCCTCTGTATTTCTCCTCTTCAAACTAACTCTGAGCCTTGACAAATTTACTTAATGAGATGGTTTATCAACATCGTACCAGAATTAGAGTGACTTCGATCCCAAAATGCTTAAGCTTTCCCGTTTGACACACATTGACAATGTTGTAAACACACCGAACACTACATCTTCATCGAATTGCACAGACAGAGTCACACCTGATAATTATTCTTCATTGAACAACAAATAGAATATTCAACACACATTTATAATATTTCTTTATCGAACAAAGACAAAAGACTTTTGCACAATTACTTTACTCAACAATAATCCTAGACTTCACAGATATGCAAAACAGAATCAGACAATAGAATAAGAACACCCAAATGTAAAGAACATTCTGTCTGTCCTAACACCCTCAAAGATTTCATAGATTGGATATACTAGAGATATCAACAGGCCCCATCGTGCCAAATTACACCTCAAGTGATAGAGGAACCACTTAGTCTTGTGCCTCCGAATCCACATAGAGCATGCTTAGGGACTCCTCCCAGACTTCTCACACTACCTACCCATGATCCTATGCAAGTCGAGTATTTGCAGCAAGCCCTAGAGATTAACTTTTGAATCTAGATGGTCCAATTGCTCTACTTAATCACCAAGCTTACAATTCATTAAGGCCACTTCATTAGAGATAATATAGACCATTTGAGCACACTCAAGGATTTCTTGAGATAAATATTTGTCAAACCTAATGCTTGCAATAATATTTCCATAGATGGATTATTCTAGAAACTAATATAAAACTCAAAACACGTCTAGATAGGCATCTCTAGAGTCTACAAGAAAGCGTTTCTTGATAGCCCAACCATTTTCATGAGCAGCACCCAACAAGTAACCAATCATGCCGTAGACCTCCTATAAGAATCTCCTAACTATCCTTGGTGTATAATAGATCATCTATTCAAGGATTGTCCTTATCCCCTAAAGAAAGCTCAACAAACTTGTCGTATGCAGGTAAGGCTTTCCAATTCAAGTCAAGAGGCACTTGTACAATAATTATCCCTTTTCATACATTATCTTGGGTGTTGGGTGATTTTCAAGAGCAATTTGGTGCACTTCACTGAGCAAGAATTGCAATTGATTGTGTACTCAAGAAATTGCATGCTCGAGTGCAAAGGCGTGCATGGAAACTCCCTTTAAAGCTAGGAAAAACCCATTAGAGGCAAGAAAAAAAAGGTTGGATGTAACATAAATCCCTCTCTCAATTCTAAACTAGGCTAAGTGTATAGCTTTAGGTTTAGAAGATAGGGTTGTAATAGGACTATAAGTTCATAAGAAACTTTAAGGTCATCAAGTATGAAGACTAATCAAATCATTTGAAAACTTAAGGGAAAGAATATAGTGATGCAATCAAATGGCAAAACACAAACATTCAAGTCCATTCTTGATAAGTTGATAAAAGACAAGATCAAATAATCATACTAAACAAAGAATCAAGTAATTGTAAATTTAAGGGTTTTGTTCTTCATGAACTTTCACTCAAGCAAGCATCTTGGAAAAGTGGACTGACAAATTAAGATTGTGTGAAGCTAGAGTCAATTACACTGCCAAGCCTTGGTTTAAGTAGTTAGGTACCCACCCCTTTAGCTCCAGTTTAGAGACAAGTGAATCAAAGAGTGCCTATGTCATGGAGAGACAGATGGCTAGTTCTAGGCTTATGTATCTAGAGACATTAGAGGGACCTTATAAAAATCAATTGGAGTACATCCACACCACATATATGAGGATGGTTTATAAATTTTAGTTTTCAACTAAGGAACCTTGATTTCCTGTTTAGGATTGATCACTCTGTGGTCAAGTTTGAGGATGGGTTCTACATATACAAACAAGGAACCATGTACATGATGACTTCCTTTCCTGATAGGATTGACAATTTTGGAACCATCCTTCCTTAGTCAGGGATTGGAGAACCCAAAAAAGAAGATCCCTTAATGTAGGTCCTAATATTCCCATGGAAAATTGATGTTGACAAGGATTATAGCTACTTCTTAGATACCTAAAGATAATACATGCATATAATTTCTTGCAAACAAGGTCTTGGAAGAGGCTTTTGATGATTCCTTCTACCAAGACCCTACAGAAAGGATAGGTTCGTAGTGTATGATTCTAAAGATCTGGAGACTCCTTGCAAAGTTATCGATCTAGTGTTGAAATGAAACCAACTAATCCTAATCTACTTGACAACATTATCCTACCAAGATATGGAGGAAGAAACAATATATAGGAAAATATAATGAAATAAATAAATAGAGAAGAACTTACAAAGAATGTTCTATGAGAAAGTAGACTGCATGAGGAGAGGATGCACACTCTTGGCAACGGGCTAGAGTGAAATGATCATATGGGAGTGAACTGAGACCCTCCTTATATGGAGTTGAGGGTCTATCTCTTTGCATATGGAATAAATGAACTTGCATGAGAATGAATGTAGACTTGGACAAAAGGGTGGAGCATGGAACTCTTAACATCCCCTCCATGTGATGATCCTTTTGTTTTTAATGTGGGGAACTCGTGAAATATGGGATCACTTAGCTTATTGGTTTTAGGATCTAAGGACATATGGGATTGTTAGGCATAACTTGGACATATGGAATCCAAGTGTGAAACATATGGCAACTCTTGGTTTTTCATGGGCATATCACATGCATGTGGGTTTTGAATCCATGGACATATGGGATCCATGGTGGTGGGACATATGGTATCCCTAGGATCTTGGGACATATGAGATTCCAAGACATATACTTGGACATTTGGGACCCAAGTGGTTTTCATAGGGATCTAGGGACATATAGGATTTACATCATGGGATAGGTAGTGCTTTGGAAACATAACAAGAAATGAATTAATGTGACACTAGACAACCTCTATGGTCACCATTCACTCAATGCTTCTCCAAACTTTAAGAGATAATAGCCAAAACTAAGAACTTTACTTCTTCAAAAATTTCTAGTCGCTAAAATAACATAGCTTTACTCTTTTGCTTATTATTTTGCCAAGACCTTGGTCGATGAAAGTAGAAGAGAAGAGATTTACAACAAGCTATGACTTGCTAAAAACTTTGCACGACACACCAAGTTATGGCCTTCACAAGATGACTATGTCTGACTGCCAAAATAGGAAATGCTTCCTATTTTTTATTTTAGTAAAAGCGCCTCTCCATTTTTGAAAATTTTCAACTTAGCATCGACTTATAGCAAGAATTCGATGACATGCATCAAATTGGTGTGTTTTTGGCCACTTTTTTAGCACTTGAAATACCCCCTTGAACATAGATATGAAGAAAAACACTTTTATGATGGAACTCAATGCTAAGCATCAACTTTACGCTAAAACTTGATGCAGACATTGAGTTGCTCCACAAAGCTCATGTTTTTAAGAAGATTCAACAATAAGTAAAAACTCAAAGAATAAAACAAGAAGTTATCAGCACAAACTTGATGCCAGGCATC